>JAVQJD010057483.1:0-52397 GCA_036023655.1 Nannoperca australis
CTTGTTTGCCACAGAGCTTATTTTCTACAAGAATCCAAAATCCAAGGAAAAAATCCCATTGACTTTTTGTTGAGGGAAGCAGAGCGATGCTGACCTCCAGGCTGGCCAACAAAAATATGACGTCCGTAGAACTCTGTTGGCAAGATTAGTCCAACCTTCCTGATCTCTCTCTGCAGGTTACACTGTATGGTCCCATAATTTGGTGGCCATCTCTCGGCTGCGAGGCTCCAGTCTTCGCATCCTGACCGTCTCTGAGGAGAGCATCGACTTCGACCCGGACCAGTCAGTGTGCATGGAGGGCGACCCGGTCCACAATCTGGTCAAGGAGGTTTCTCTGGGCCTCAGCCGCGTCTGGCACCCTTGCCTGGATTCCAGCCTGGTTTTGTCCGAACCCACCCAGCACTTCCACCGTGAGATGCACGCCTTCAGTGTGGGCGTGTAGGCCGGAATGGCAAATCCAACACATCGCATCCTAAACTGTGTCAAGACCAGGCCAGACCAACCAAGTCCAAGTCAGCTCAGACCTCTGAACCAGGCCAAAAGCAGACCTAAGTGAGAAATCTAAACTGGATCTTAAAACAATCTCTGAATTACCTTGACGTGAGCTGATGGTTTTTATTTTACTTTTATTTTTTGTGTTACTTTCACAGGGTTTTAGCACACAATCATGTCCTTTCCAAATGATTCCCTGTTTTCTTGCTTCGCCTCTTGATTTTCTAGTTAGCCAGTGACTCGCACAAACAGATTCAATCTGTGATGTTTTAAATACTTTTTCAAATTAAGAATATCCAATTAAAATTGAGCAATATTCGAAGTAAAATTTGATATTCACTCAGTCTGACGTCATACCAATCTGTGATGTTTGACCACTGACGAGACTTGAGTCATGAGCATTTTAAATTTGTCTGCTATAATGGGTCATTCTGCTGCTTCAAATGGCCTCGTGTCTGGCACGGCCCAGTCTGGTCTGGTCTTGATCAACAAGTATTCAGAGCTCAGTGTCTCTCCTTCACCACGATAACCTCCAGAGCCTCTGTATGATGTAACTTTCATTAGTTTTTTGGGTTGGTTTTTTTGGGCTGCTTTTCATCCCTCCCTGCTCTGTGTATAATCTTGTTTTCCTGTGTGGTGGTTCCCTTGCCTGTTTAGGCTTTGTGTGAATTTAAATACAGATATATTATTATCCTGCTCGCAGCTAGAACAGGACAGGCAGGTGGGTTGAGTGATGGGCCGGTGGGGTTTAGGTGTGTGGGTGGGGAGGGTTCCGACACAAGCTACTAGCTTCAGTTGTGAAAGTATTTTTCTTTGCTTCCTTTTTAAAAATACTTTTGCTCTGTGTCTGTCTGTTTGTCTGCTCCACTCTAGCAAAGGTTGGAGTTTGTAACTAACCGATCAATCACTTCCTGGGTAACACAACCACAGCTGCTTCTGTTGCTCTGAAAGAGCACCTTGTGCACTTGTCAGCAGGGTGGGAATCTTTACTGTAATGTGGCTGACTGTGGTTGGTGCTAATGCTGTTTTCATCAGCAGCCATGTCCGTGCGATGACTCTGATCTACAATCATTGCAACGTGAGTGGCATTTCAAAGCAAAATGGTTTTATCAAGTATTTTGAGCACCTTATTGATGGTGTTATGGAGAATATTGTTACATGCTTGCAGCCAGCCTACTTCCCACCCTGCTCACTTGTTGACTTTTTGGCAAACCTCACTGGTTGATTTTAAATAGGGAGCCTTGTCTTCCCATTCACATTCAGAGCAAACTATAAAATTCAGTCCGTCACAAATACAACAACCCCCTGCTGTTCTGATCTTTAATGAGCTGCTTGTAAACCTTTGCATCTATTTTTTTTATATTCTGGATGAATATAGCTGCCTTTGCTCTCCTCTAGATGTCAGTACTTTCTGACTAGTATCACCGGTTCCAGAGCCCTTTTATTGTATTAAAATGTCAAGTCATCAAGTCAAAGAAAACAGGGACAGTGCATCATAATATGAAGGGCTCTGAGATTAAAATAATCCTCAAATTATTCTAAAGAGAAAATGGGTTTCCATTCCATAATGAGATAAATATATCTATCTATATAGATGTATATATCCGTATTTGAGACATCTCTGTGACTACATCTGAATTCGTAGTGAGGCCATGCTAAAACAAAACCAGTATCCTGTAGGCATAGCTTCCTATTGTGGCAAATACCAAATCCAGGTTTTGCAGTTATGCCAGCAGTTTTGTTGGAAGAAACTACTTTTTGTCAATGGTGGATTTCTTGGAGTACATTTCACAATGAAGAACAGGGAAAAGAAAAGGATGCACTGAATGTAACTTAACTCTCATCCTCTCATTCTGTCGGCCAGTCAGGGTTTTTGTTTCGTGTTGAAGGCTTATTGTATCACTATATTTGCCGCAGACATTTGGCAAATGCATATCTTGCCACAACAGTCACAGCTGCTGAATTAACGTGTTTGGACATTGTAAGCTCCACTGACAGCCAAGACCGGGATCTTTTTTTTTTTCTCGAGGAGTGGCGCCACCTACAGCACAACAAGGTTTTGGGGTCACGCAGCGTATTTCTGTCAGTCTCAGGTAGGCTATTAACATCACTATGACCAGGACAGTGGTGGTGATGATGTCGAGTAAGGTGTGTGAAACAATCAGTTAGTGTGAGATATTGTCTTTTTTTCCCCCCTCTTGAGTCACAGTTGCCTTGGAAACAAGCCCTTGTTTTCTGGATACAGTTGTTATTTATGATGTTGTTTATCTTGCCATCTGATAAACCCTCTCTCTGCCTTGGTTGGGGGGGTGGGGGGGTCAGCAATCCTAATCATACATTTGTTTTCAAAGATTAAGGTTGATAAAGACTAAAGGATGGCAAAACCAATCTGCTCATTGCACATGTTTAATATCTCCAGTGGATGCTGTTGGGGACAGATGGAGGACCTACTGGGCCCAATGAACGTCTGAACTGAATGTAGTCACTCTTCTGGGGTGAAATGACTCCTGTCTGGCACAGTGGATGTTGTCTGGCTGTGCAGCTGGCTTGTTCTTCAGGCTTTCATTAGCTAGGGTGAGGGCATGACTTTGACTCGGTTTTATTATCTGATTCTAACTTCTGAAGATGAACTGAGGGAATGCCTTTGCCCTAACAAATTATATAAATGTTGTTCAGGCTCTGCCGAAGTACAAGCGCGCCACGTTCAGGGCCCAAGCCAAGCCAGCATCTTCATCATGACGAGTCAAGCACTGGGCCTAGGGTGGTTCCATCTCATGCTCCGCTGTTGTGGCGGCTGGGTATGACAGCCGGGGGACACCGCTGTCTTATTTAGGCATTTCCTTAGCCGAGTTGGGATTTTACCAGGAAAGTCAAAGTTAGGTTGAGCTGTTAGTAGAGCGGCTAACTTTCATCAGTAAATGCTGTCAACTAGCCATAGTTTGGCAAGTTACCCTTCCAAATGGCTTCAGCTGTGTTATTGTTGTGCACACCATGGCACTTTAGAGGCCGGGAGAATGGCATTTCAGATTGTGAATGTCCAAGGTTGACCTGTGATTTCTCCATGGACTGAAATGGAACCAGAGTTATACAGTGTGCCGGCATGTTGCTTGGTTCAGAATGAATTGGTCCCATTGGTGGGCCTGTGGTTACCAAATGTTTGTCTGTTAAGGGACCTTGATGGTTTAGCCATAATAATCTCTCTAGTCCTTGGTCTATATCTCAGGATAAATGCACTTTGGTACCAAGAGTTAACTTTTAAAGGCTGTCTGTAGAGCTGTACACTCAAACACTCCGAGGGATCGCAATACCAACATCACATATTCAGACCAAACTATGTTGGATTTTATTTTATCTTCCTCCTCCAATTTTTCCTCTCATCTCCTTATTTTAGAGCTCAACTTTGCTCCTTTTTATGTGAAAGATTTCATCTGTTCTAGGTCTTTATTGTGTATTAGACATCACCTGATAAAGTCGGGAAAACGAATCTACAGTAGAATGTAATTTCGAACTCATCCGAGCTGATCTAATAGGTTTTTACAAACAACTGATTTTATAAATGTGATTTTACCACCGTCCCCCACCATGCGTGCTTCCACTTCCTGTCCTTTCCACTGCCCACATGTTATTAGTTCCACACTAGAAGTCCGCTCTCACTGTTTGGCCAGTTCAACTTATCCCTGTGTTTATTAGACTGTGGTTCTGCCTCAAATAAATGGGGCATTTGGAAAATGTATAAAAAGCGCTGTTATAATCATGAATTTCATTCCCATACTGTTATGAAAAAAGTCCTCCCTATATGGAAGCCCCAGGACAAATCCTCCATCAGAAGTTAATGTTTTGACGATTTGTGATGTAGAAATATTTTAGGAGCATTTAGGCCACAAAACTGCAGAGAGAAAGAGGGAAGAAATGCATTACAGAACAATGTCTTCTTTGTTGTTGCTTCTGTTAGGTTTTGTTTCTTCACCAAAACATCCCAACATTTTAGTGAAGATGGTAGCGTGGAAAGAGCTCTGTGTCGTCCTTGTAAGGAGAGGAGAGGTGAGACAAAGTTCTTCCAGTAAGGCTGATAGGCAAGTGACTTTACACTCCCATAGAGTTTGACAAAATAGAAGACGAACATGGACGCATTTTGGAAACTGCTGTCAGTGGAAAAATGACTTGTCCCTGATCTCCGTGTGTCAGCATTAATAGCTAAGCATTGAGCCATCTTGTGCCTGAAAGCTTCTGGAGTCTTACTGCTTATCAAACCTCTGCTCTCCCCCACGTGATTGGCGTTGTGTTGTTTTGTAGACATTGCTGTGATTGTTAGTTCACTCTTTAGGGAAGCAGCGTTAGACGCTTCAGTAGCTAGAGTTTCAGAACAATGTTTCTGCAAACACGTGTTTTAATTTCTCTCTGAGCGTGCCTGTATTTCCTGCGCAAGTTTTCATGTCCGCTTTCAAAAGTGTAACCAATAGAAAATGTGAGAATAAGATGGTATGAATGTGTGCATGTGTGTGAACAAGCAGCTGTCATATGTTTGTGTGTGTATTTAAGGGTAGGGGGGCTTGCTCATGTTCAGCAGTGCAGTATTATCATTTCTATTGCAGCAGGAAGCGGGAACAGAAATCGTTCGTTCGTTCTCAGGGTACAATCGGAGGGAAAGTTACAATAGCTCAGGCCTCTAGCTCACTCATGAGTAGTAAGACTCACTGGATCTGTTTTCCTCCCATGATGTGTTTTAAGCTGCCAAAGACCACAGTGGAACAAACTAAACCCAGACACACGTCTATCTGAAGTGCCCATGTACGCACACGCTGGCAGTAGGCTGCTCCAGTATTCTTTTTTTTCCCCTTCCGCCTAGTGGTTCCACTCCACTGTTGGTCTCTTCCACTGATATCTGACTACTACCGCTATGTTGTTGTATCCAGACTTCGGCCCTGTTATATTATGGACCACACTGTGCTGGACCCGGTGACGTGGTAACAATCTCATTCTGCGGTTTGTGCGAAAAGAGACCAAAGCTCACCTTTAAGGAAAAGTTGTGTTAGTGGCTGCACCCTATGAGAGAAGTAAGATTTCACACTAGCTGTGTAGAATGTGTGTTATGGAAGGCACATTTAGCACTTTCATATCCAACACATGTTGCTTAATTAAGGTAAGCTGCCTTGGTGCACAACCATGTGGCCAAATTCCTATCTGTGAATGGCACTCCGGGTCTACGCTGCATGCTGCTGAGGCCTCGTAGAGCCAGTGCAGTATACCTCTATAGGGCCACAGGTCTGGAGTTGGACCATCTCGACAGTATTTACTTTCTCTTTTTTTCCTCCCCCCATCACCTGTATCACTTTATTTTTATGTAAAAATAAAAGCGAGGAGTTTGGTCCAATATCAGAACATTTCGAGGACTGCACACTCCCTCGGATGCTTCCAGAAGTGACTCCCTGGCAGATTGTAGCTCGCTAGGACAAAGGCCAGTGTTCCAGATCTGATGTGTTGCGTGGCAAAACTGTGGCCAAGGTCAAATCATTTGATTGGAAGTGTGTTTAGTCCCGGGCTTTCGGATGTGTAAAGTGATTCACTGCTAGAGATCTGCCAGGAACAGGACATTCCACACAAGGGTCGCTCGGGTCATCTGACTAGCAAACAGTTTACTATACGGCTGAAGTGTCTACATTTAAATCAATTAGTCTGCTTTCCAAGGGGTTGTGGATGCAGCTAATACTGACGGGTCACACCAGATTACCAGCTGGTCTGAGCAGAGTTGAGGTGTGATGCCATTTAAAAGTGGTTGATTAAAGCGAGTCACTTGGTCAGAGGTCAACTGTGTGTTTCTGTAATGCCAAGCGTTGCTTTGTGGGGCTTTTTGTGTCGGGTACACGAAGGAGACAAATGAAAGCAACTTACACCGACTGCTAAATATAAGGAATAGCTGCTAACTCCCTCTTTCCATGGAATTAGTTGGTTTCACCCATTCAGTCAATCTGTCAGGTGAAAGAACATCACAATAAAAGAGGAAGTTAGTCTGCATATTTAGTACACACATGAATACACACAGAAGCCACAGTGCGTATTCACTATGGATACAAAGGGGCCCCTAGAGTCTGGGCTGGACTTATTTCTACACCGTATGCAGGTCGAGGTTTGTGTGTGACTACACAATACTGTGTAAACACACAGCTAGCAGAGCCTTATTTCTTGATGAGTTCAGCCATTAAAATGATGGGTTCGGAGGCTCTGGAGGGGAGATGGGGTGTCCGTTATTCAGGAGACCATTACCCGCAGTTACTGTACATTGACGTGGTTGCAGCCAGTTCAGTCTGTTTATGATAGATTTTTTTTCCTGTGCTCTTTATATGCATTCACAGAGAAATCCTGTAAGATAACGGGGGCCCCTGTGGCCACAGAGCTGGCCTCTAACGTAGACCATCTGAGACGGCTTATTAAACCTGTAGATATAAAGGAGTCTGGTTACGTCTCACCTACCAGGCCCATATACAAAGAGTTGGCTTCGACGCTTGTTTGCTAATGCTTAATAGCCAACACTAATACCATTGACACGGACAGAAGTGTGAGCGTGTGTTGTTTCAGTACCAAAGCAGCAGACTGTATCAGATCTGCATCAGTCTAAACACAGGCTCAGAGCCACAGGCAGACGCACAACACACACGACCAGTTTCATTTCCACAGTGATCATTGCTCAGACTCAATGCCAACCTGAGAGTTTGTAATGTTGACTCTCAGGATGTTTGCAATGATTTGAAAAGTATACTTCAAAAAAGCTGCAGAAAAGAGATAGTAAGATGGTTCTGGGCCTGAAACCTTCCCTGGAAGACATGTAGGTGTTTCTGAAGGGATTAACGTTAAGAGACAGGGTTTTCTCATCACAATGTGAGATTTCAGACGCTTCCTGTTTGTTTTATTTGTTTTAATCTAAATGCTAAGAGCATAGACTACTACCAGTACATGGAAGACTTTGAATGGGCACATGCAGGAATGTGAAGAATCCAATTGTGACACCCTGATGTATGTTTCTGTTAGAAAAACACTGGATGTGCATTGCACTGGTATAAAATCAGTCCTGTGTAACAGATATAGACAGAGAAGGCTTGATATAACTTCAGTGAAGGGGAGAGTCACAGTGAGCCAGGCCAATAGCAGTTAGCTACACTGAGAGCCTTAGGGGACGTTTGGATTCTCCAGTTTTCACTTTCAGCCTTAGCTGACACTAAAACATGTTTTCCAGCCAGCATTTGATGATGACCTCAGCAGAACGGCAATATTACTTGCCACACTGTGTATATATAGAGAAGAAACAACAAATGGCACTGATAGCATAACCTGGCCAAACTCTGTCAGTAGTTCTGGTGCATACCCTAGAGGTTGGTGTAGCGCCTGGCTATATTCAGGAACTGATAGATATTCATGCTCAGTGTCAGCCAACTATCTTCATTTAGATCTCAGCTACTGTGGCTCTGCTGTTTCTGGCTGCTAAACAAAGTCTTTCTTGTCAAGTCTGGAGAGCCAAACCTCCTAATTAGCCAGGCAGGCAGGCCTGCTGTCCAGTCCAGGCTCAACTATGCAAGAGGAATGCATATAATCCACACTCTTCTCTCTTTTCTCAGTTTTCTTTCTCTATGTCAGTGTCACGCAGTAGAAATGAAGACGTAAACTAATAAGATCTTGCAATGATAATACTTGGCCTTATGATGATTTATGAAATCTTATCATTTCGTTTGAAGATCTTTTGATTCTGGTCAGCCAGCCCAGCGGCAGCAGCGGTGACGGCGGGCTCACTCTTGGTCTCTGTGAGACTGGCTAGACGGCCCCTAGTTTTATCGTGGTACGAATGTTGTGCATTTGTTTAAAATCAGGACAGTTTGCAATAACAGCAGTCTAACTAGTGGCCACAAAGGGGGCACAAGCAGTGCTGACAGCGCCCGGCTGCGTCTTTAGAAAACCATTGAGGAAGAAATATAAACTATAGAAATAGATATATAAACTCACACAGTGCATATTTGTATAGGTATCAACAATGCATTACCGTGGTATACTCTTATGCAACACATGTCCGGGTTCAATTTATGAACATGAAGTATATTATAAAATCACACACTTTGTAAATCAGAAGCTATGTTGTTGTGTGTGTTTTGCGGAAAAAAAAAAGGTTTTACCATCCTCATTGTTGAATATTCTGAGCTTTATGTTCCTGTGTGATTGTGTCTGTTAAAGTGAGCACATAGCAGTGGGTTTTACCTTCTTCCTGTAAGCAGGGAACCAGACATAGCCCAAAACACAGCGGGACCAGATTTCAAATAACGTGGAGCATGTTTTAAATACATCTCATTTGTTTCTTAACTTTAAAATCGGATCTGTACGCGGCCTCTAACTCTGTTTGAGCAGCTTCAAACAGAGCTGTATGGCTCCAAATACATCTGTTGAAGTATTCTGCGTGCGGATTTATCAACAGCATGAAGTGAGACTTATTTTAACCAGCATAGAAAAGTTCCACCTTTAAAACATCTCCCTTTAGTGCATAAATGAGAGCTTTTTAGTCAAGGACTCTGCTTAATCTGTCTGTGAAAACGCACTTAATTTAAGACTCGATTTTAAGACTGAAATTCTATAAAACTCTGATTTGAAACCTTTCCTGGTGTTTTTTGGTGTAGTCTGCAGGGAAAGAGTCCTCTCGAGCTGAGAGGGAGGATTTTATCATAGAGAACAGTGTTGATCCGTGGTTTTGGTCGTGGAGAAAAGGGAGGGTCAAGTCACAAACCTCCACATGAAACCTCCTAACTGACAGATGGCACACACTTGAGGGGTCAACCTGCCGAAAGTGTTGATTTGAATTAATGTTGAATGAATGCTTCTCTTCTTTTAGTCAGTGAATAAAAGCATTAAAAAGGTTGTTTTCTTCCATTGTCTTATTGTTTCTTTACTTCCTGTTTTCATTCTGGGAGTACACCACCACCATGTGTCTATTTGCTCAAAGAGCTTTAATAAAGACACCAAACTGGAAAGGACTAACGCCCTGGAATATGTCTTCTGAAAGGTCTCCAGTGAGCACAATGTTTCTGGCTTGATATTTTCAAGAAAACAAACAGTTTGGAGTTAACTCCGCTGCCATTGTGTGACAGCTGAGCTTTCAAACAATGTTTGTTTCCTTGTTTTCAAACAGGAGAGAGGAAGTCCCTGAGCCCTCCCATCAATTGGCTGAATGTTGAACTGTGTTAACACCACTGCATAAAGGTCTAAATCTAAATCCCAGTTTTCCTCCGTCCACTTATCAGTAACTGCAGTGTGTCAGGGTTGTGCTTACTTGATACTGGCACAGAAAACAGACTCAATTCAAGGGAAGCTGTTGATGAGGAGGGAACACCGATAGGAGAGACACTTGAGGGCCTTGTAACACATCCCTGCACTGCAGGGCTTTCTCTCAAGGGGGAACGCAACATGAAACACCTGCAAATGAGACAGTCACCATGACAACACAACAATGGGAAATACCAGGGAAATTGTAGGTTAGTGATGAGCAGAGAAAAATAAACTGATAGCAGCAAACCAGGAGGAATGGTGGTTTTGCCTCTGCTTATACTTCTCAATCAATAGAAATATAAGACCACATTAAGACATCATTCAAAATACTGAGAGAAAACAGTAAACAGTACCTACCAACCACAGGGAGGGACTTTCCTATCCAGCCTCATTCCGTTTTAATAAGAAATTATAGCAGTGCTTAAGTGGAGGATTTATAGTTGAGCAACAGTGAGGCAAAATTATCATTATGTTCCAGGCTTGTAAAATTGAGGGGGAAAAAACATGGAGGCAGTAGATAAGGATGATGCAGCCAAGAGCCACACCTAAGAACTGTGGAGCGAGGGTGCAACTCTGTTCACTTTGTTCAATGAGAAGGGTTTTCTGTCGTTGCTTTTACTGATCACATATTTTACAAGTAGCCTTGGTGCTATGAATAATTGCCCATAACCTTTTCACATCTAGCCAACACCTGCATGATGTCTTCAATGTTCTTTGATGACTCCCAGAATGTTCACAAGACTTGTCTGCGTGCAGTGATGCGCCGCAGCATAGTGAGACATCACCCTACTAACTGAATAGCTATTATTCAAGTCACTTACAGGTTGACCTCCTGGGGGCTGAATGCGCTGTTTAGTCCCCTCACTGATTTTGAGAGACATGGTTGAATGCACACAGGATTTAATGGGCCTGAACAATTATGCTGTGCGCCCAAACCCACACGCAGACCAGCCGACACAGCAGAGCAAAATTAATGCTTACTGCTAATTTCTGTTTGTTTCCTGCTGTGTTCAGAGTTCAGACAAAGAGGGTGTTCAGTTCACGTCTGGGTAATGAGACTATAGGATTATCAGGTTGGTGTTGTGCAATTAAGCTGAGACAATAATTTTCAGTCCCACTATTACAATTTATTTCTCAGCAGAATGTTGATCAATACTAGCAAAGACCGCCATACACTGGATGAGGAAAAATAATGAATATACAGTATTATTATTTATTATTTTTATATTGTTGCAACTCCTTGTAGTCTTATAGATGACTTAAAGACACAAATGTTATTTTGAGGTTGGCCATCGTGCTCTGAGTTCACATTTTTCCTGGTGAAATTACATATTGGGTGAAAATCTTAGTCTTACACCTGTTTGATCGCATTGCTTGACTCATACAAATTTAATTTATGAACATTCTAACTCTTCAGAAAACCTTTAATGTGTAAAGCAGGGTTGAAGTATTTAGATTGCAAATGCATGTGCTAGATAATGTAGCAGAATGATGTTGATGAATCACCAGTGAAGCAGCAGAAATCCAGCAGTGCCAGCCGCAGATCTGAACCAGGAAATGGGCTGCAGTTTAGTGGGTGGTTCCCACTTTGATATGCAGGAGCTGCAAAACGCAGGACTCAAGGGGGAGAAGGAAGAACGCCTGCACACTGTGACTCAGGAGAAATAAAACTAAGTGATGAACACTTTGTTCTCTTCTACTATAAATACAAGCTAATTACAAACACTTAGATTCCTCAGACATACGTTTCCAGATCTATATCCAATACCAATCTGTATATATCCTTGGAAGTTTTTGAAATCATCAATTATTAGGAAGATGTTTCTTGTGTTAAGAATCCGTTCTCATTCTGCTCATTCTGGGTTGAAAATGCTCATACTGCATGCAAAATGTTGGTATCAAGTTATGAAATATGATGTACTTCTACAGCAGGAGCACTCCTAGAAATTCAGTTAGTTCACATGTGACACAATTTAGCTCCAGTTAAGGATCATAATTTTTTTGTATCAAAGCATTTTTCTGTGTTTTTATGACATTAGATGATAGATGCGTTGTTTCCCTTTAGGTGTTTTTAAGGAATTATTGTGAAACAAACTGGCGTATTAATGCAGAAGGCTGCTTGCCTGCACTTGTGCCTTTGGGTGGAGTAGCACACAGCTTACAACACTACAGTCTTGTTCACTTTTGTAAGAACAACTGCGATCATTTTCAGAAAATGGTAAAGTGCACAGACTTAAACATCAAGGGAAAATGTAATGATTAAACTGTATTGTATGTGCTTTCTTAGCACTCAGGTTTAGGATTAAAACGATCCAGCAGGTGGCAGTAATGCAACGTCGCATGTCAGCTGCCGGTAACCCGGAGGGGAACAAGGAAAGGTAGAAGAAGAAGGAAAACACGTGATTCGCGCTAACTCGAAGCAAGATGGCGGTGGTAGTGCGGAGCTTGCAAGACCAGCTCGAAAAAGCCAAGGAAAGCTTGAAAAATGTGGACGATAATATTCGTAAATTAACGGGGCGTGATCCTAATGAATCAAGGTAAAAAGCCAGAGTGGTTATTTAGCTTTCGGTGTGTTTCTTGTTATAAGCTAACCAACGTGCTAGCATTCAATCGACTAGCGACGTGTGCTAGCATGAGTCGGTTAGCTGGTTAGCAAACATTGCCACCTCCTTACATTGTCTCGTGTTAGCTGAACACACACAAGCTCGCCTTACGTATGTTAAACATAGTGAATTAGCCACACGAAATGAATTCATTAACCCAGAATGAAGAAATACTCTCAGCCTTGGAGTGTTAAGTTAGTTAGTAACGTTAGGCCAACTATCGCCGGGCCCTGTAACATTAGGCGTCCTCCGAGTCTCACCACAATTTCACTTGTTTAATAGTAACCAAATTAATCTGCTTCTAACAAAGTAGTGATACTATTAACGGGAAATCTTTCGGAACTGAATAAGAACTGATTTTGGTTTAATGTTGACCTTGTTTTTTGCTGTGTTTACAGACCGGGTCAGGTCCGTCGGCTCGGCGGCCCCATGGCAGGCCCAGGTGGAGGTAGAGGCAGAGGTATCAACCTGCTCAGGTAAAGCTGTGGACCGCATGGCCAAATGCAACATTCATTCTCATTAACATCATGACAGACGCAATAAGTACTCTCAGAGGGCGCTCCTGCCATGCAGTAACCATGCATAACAATAAAACTACAGGCATCAAGCTACATTTGTGAACCCACCGACTGGCACACGACCAACGCTTCACACGATCATTACCACATAAAGATAAAGTTGGTGGGAAGAGGCTGTGGCATTAAAAAGCTAAAGGTTTTAAACAATACACTTTTCTGCTGCTGTTTGGTAGATTAATATTTATTTTGATATTTATATATTCCACTCAATATAACACTACACAAATCAACTTCACCACAAATTACAACATCCAAAGTGAGCATGGAATTGAATCATGTCTCTAAAACAGTTTAAACTAAAACGGAACGTTTTGACCTTGATCGAGGTGGGTTTTTTGCAGGACTGCTGTATTAGAGAGGATTTGTTTTAGCTAGATGTACCTGTTAACTGGCCACTGAGTGCAATACACTCTGTGTTTGGATAATGACACATTTTTAGTAGTTTGGCCTGAAACACATGTCCATATACATCCATCCATTTATAATTCCTGATCTTTGTGACGTGCCTGCTTCCCTCTAACCACATCTGTTTTCCTTCTCAGGCGTAGTCTCTCAGACATTGGAAGCGGCGCCCCCCCCACCAAGCAGAGGGACATCGAAGGAGCCCTGCTGAGGTGAGTTTTATATGCATGTGTGCAGCCGTGCTAACAGCAACTCTGCCCTAATGGTATATCTATTAAAACTCTGCTGTGAAGCTTCGTTTCATCGTCGGGGTAAAATCACGACTGTTTCTCTCAAAGGAAGAGAGACTAGATAAGTTATCAACTAAATGTAACCTTTTTTTTTTGAAAGGTGTGGTCGTAGTTGCCATGTCTACATAGATTGTGGAGTGTGTGTCAGTTATGAGTGTCTTATGTTTCTGTGTGTGCAGGCTGGCGGGGGACCAGAGGGCCAGGAGAGACACGCGTCACGACAGCGACGCCGAGGATGATGACGATGTCAAAAAGGTACAAATGAAGTGTTGGTATGGCTGTTCATATGTGCAGCTTGCGAGGGGAAATGTTAATTAGGTGATTTATGTTTTGATATTGTTGGATTGGATTGTTAAAACATTGGCTGATTGGTTGGCAGGTGTCTGGACTTGTCCATTCGCAGTCAAGCACAAACACATACAGGCCGGGGAAAAACAAGGGTGGAGGAACTCCCTGTGGCTTTCATATGATGTTTATGCTGGCTACGTTAAGCTTAATGTATATTTCCATCACTTTAATTGAATAAATTCAACAATATTGTTAGTGTTATTGTCTGATTTCAGTCACTGCGGGGGGTGTTAATGTCTCAGACAAACTTTGTTGTAACAACATGTGCTACATAGGAACCAATGTTTGCAAATGTTGCACAATAATCATCTTGTTAGAAGAACTGAAACACTGGAGGGCTCTTAATTGGAAACGGAGACAGGAAGTGTTGAGTAACAGCGTAATGCAGTAATGTTTACAAAACAAGGCTTTGTACCAACATTTGACTAATTATACTGCATCTAATACAAGCCTGCTTCAGATAAAGGCCTGGTACCTTCTGCAGTTCAGAAAAGACAAACGCATCGTTTTTCTTCTTCCCTCAGCCGGCGTTGCAGTCGTCTGTAGTAGCTACCTCCAAGGAGAGAACACGCCGAGACCTCATTCAAGATCAAACCATGGATGAGAAGGGCAAACAGAGGTAGGCCAACGGGAGCTACTATTATCATGCTTATACTCAGACTTGTTCAATCGCACCAGAAAATAAGGAATGGCACAAAAAAAATAAGCTCTGGTGCACATGAATCATTGTACAGTGTAACTTTGTACTTGTGTGTATGATGGTGGGTTTGTGTTTTCTTCGTCAGGAATCGGCGTATGTTTGGCCTGCTGATGGGGACCCTGCAGAAATTCAAACAGGAGTCCAATGTCTCAACAGAGAAGGTAAGGAAGTGTTTTAGTGTAATTTAATATTTGTAAATTGAAGAAATGTGTGACTTCTATTCAGTCCACAATAGCATCCACACAATATTTATAAATGTCCACAAAATATTTGCATACGGTTGTGGAATGTGCTTGTGCTGTGCAGGTGTGCTTGTTTAACACTTCCTCCCCTCTGTCCATCTTGTGCTTTGACTCGCAGCAAAAGCGACGTACAGAGATTGAGCAGAAGCTTGAGGTTCAGGCTGAGGCAGAGAAAAAGAAGGTGGAGATTGAAAAGCGAGAGCTGTTTGAAGAGAGGAGAGCCAAACAGACTGAGCTGAGACTGCTGGAACAGAAAGTGGAATTGGCTCAGCTGGTAAGAAAATGCTTCTTAACACCATTTTGTGACCAAACCGAAGATACAAGGGTCAGACAGTCGACTGGGATATCTGCAGGCCTTTGTTTCAATTAGTTTGAAAAGGCAAGTAAGTACGAGTGTATGCCCGAAACTGTGTAACACTGGTAACACAGACCAGCAGGCCGAAAACATGTTTTGTTGCGATTGTATGTTAAACAGTTTGTTTTGCCACAACTGTATTGAACCGTCACTTTTCCTCCGTTGGCAGCAAGAGGAGTGGACCAGCCACAATACTCGGCTGGTGAAATACATCCGCACCAAGACTAAGCCTCATATCTTCTACCTGCCTGGAAAAATGTGCTCCGCCACTCAGAAACTCCTCAATGACTCCACCAAGAAACTAAATGGTCAGTAGGGTTCTGGCCCGCGAAGAAGTTTCTTATGCGTTTATATCTAGATAACAACATGTTGTGGAGAGAACAGTCACTCTGTAACCTCTGTGGCTCTTTGCTTTTGTCTTCTGGGCAGCTGTGTTTGAGGAGAGGTGCGAGGCTTTTGCCGAACACCTCAGCAAGATGGAGTCCCGCCCCCGGCGACAGCCTATTCGCGACCAGGACGGCAACGCGGCAGCAACAGGGATGGACCACTCGGCGGAGGGTAAGCCAGCAGGTCAGGTAGTCAAGGTGACAGGTAACAAGGGGATTGCAGAGATGGAGGAAGAGGAGGAGGAGGAGGAAGACGAAGAGCAGGAGGATAGAAAAAAGGAGGGGGATAGAAAGGTGACAGAGAAGGGGAAGAGAGGGGATGAGGAGAAGGAAGTGATGAAGAAGGTGGGAGAAGAGGAGAGGATGGAGTTGAGCGAAGAGGGGGGTGTGGAGAAGAAGGAAGGAGAGGAGGGGGTTAAAGACAGAGAGGACAGGGTGGAGAAGGGAGTGAAGGAGGAAAGTCCAGGGTCAGAGAAGATGGAGGTGGAGGGGGGGGCGGAGCAGGAGGACAGGAATAAGGAAGAGGAGGGAAAAACAGACAGTAAACAGGCGCCCACAGACCTCCAAAATGACAAGACCCAGGGCACCCAGTCCTCCGAAACAACCGCACCCAGCCAGGAAGCACCAGACAGCAGCCACACCGCAGGGGAACAGGCCTTCAAGTCCTCCGGGGTTCTGGAGTTTGAGAGGATCCCTGGGTCTCAAACAGCCCCCACAGTGCCTGTGCCGGATTTCAGCATCCCTGGCCTCGAGATCCACAATGTAACAGTCCAGAACCAGGCCGTGGAGGGGAAACTGGGGGATGAAGCGCCCCAAAAAATGCCTGTTTCCCAGGAGGCCTCCAGCGTTACCCCGGCACCCTCTAAGGAGGAAGGGAGCGGCAAAAGAGGAAGGAAGAAGGAGAAGGAGCCAAGAAAGGGCCGCAGTCATAGTAAGAGCTCCTCCTCTTCCTCCTCCGGTTCCTCCTCCAGCGGAAGCTCCTCCTCCTCCGGATCCAGCCGATCCTCTTCATCCTCGTCATCCTCTTCGTCCTCGTCGTCCAACAGCAGCAGCAGCCGAGGCGGCAGCAAGCGTAAGAGGAGGCCGTCAGACCGGGGCCGGAAGAAAGGAGAAGAGAGGAGTCACCGCAAAAGGGGAGGGAGTAGTGGAGGAGGGAGGGACTCGAAGGGATCCAAGGAGAGGAGGAAGAGGAGGAGCGAGGAAGGGAGGGGCAGGTCGTCCCGGAGCGATAGGGAGCATAAAGATAGAGACAGGAAGGACAAGAGACGCTAATCTGTTTCTCATTCAGCCTCTGTATGCTAACGCTGACAAACAGGAAACTAAATGTGACGAGTTTTTAAACTAGCATTTCCCCCTTAAAACGTCACATTTTTGACTTATGGACGTTTTAATGTATTTTTACTCGGTGTAGGGTTTTTTAAATCGATGTTGAGACTGAGTTGAAACATTGGAGATTTGAAATCCTGGATGTGTGGTTATCGTTTTCCTCCATTGTTCCTTTACTCACCAAAAGAAATGAATGCTGGACTTTTAGTCACAGTGGTGCATCTGGCAGGGCAACGCTTACATCGTCTTTAATTGGACTCCAGGCGGGCAAAGGTCCTGTGATAAGGATGTGTTGAATGTTTGTCATCCTAATCATAATGCCATGGGATGGGGTATTCGTGGGTTTAGTAGCAGGCAGTAACCGCTAACGTACAGTAGCTGTGTATTCAAGTTGATGTGACAACACTGTTAGTCAATTATTTCCACTCTTTGATCAATGTCAAGGCCCCTGTACCTGCATCAAGTGGGTACATGTGTTATTTTCTCAAATACTGGTTGTTTTTTTGTACCAACTGATTATCTGCTTCAAATTAAAGGTGAGGTATAAGTGGAAATGTGTGCAGTGTAATTTTTCATCATGTTAGGGCTGCAACTAAATCAGATTGTTTTCAATTAAAAATGTGGTCTTTAAAACACCTAAATACTAAAATGCCCATCAGTTTCCTGGTGTTTAAGGTGACCTCGCGGTGGTTAGCACTGTCGCCTCACTGGTAGGTCATGGGTGTGTTCTTTCTGTGGAGTTTGCTTGTAGGTGAAATGCAGAGAATGAATGTCCCTGAGGGCATCGATAAACGTAATTTTCAAATGCCTTGTCTGTCCAACTGACTAAATTTACGTTTGAAATTAGGACACAGCTTTTTTCTTTGCGGCAGAGCAACATTAATCTGTTTACTCGATTACTTTATCATTTAAGAATGTATGAAAATATCACCAATGCAATCAGGTTAAATCACAGTGGAGGCAAATCTGAAATGCATGTGGCCCACAGGCAGCCGACTGGACCAAAGTGTTGCACCTAGAGCGTAGCCATTTCCCTAGCTCATAATGTTAATATGTGAGATTTGTAGGGGCTTAAACACTTGACGACAATATCCACACAAGTAGCCATACAAATCATAGTTTAATAGAGACATCTTGCATTTGATAGATCCAGAAACCTCAGGACTAAATCTACAAAGAAACGGTTTCACTTCTCCTATCACACAATCTACTGCTTCAGTCCTGTTGTATCAGCAGAGGTCCATTCACATTACCAAATGTCTTCAAACACAGGTTGTGACAACATGATCCAGTCTTTGGTTCTGTCCTCCCCACAGCCCGCTACATGCTTGAACATGTTGACTTGGTTGGCAGAGAGTTTCCATCTTCAATTGTCCACAAGCCTGTTGCTTGTTTAACTAGAGCTGTCTGAGTGTTGAACCCTGTCACTCCGGCTGGTCTGCCAGGTCATTCTGCTCAAAGTATCTGGAGGGAAGACAAAATGAAAGAAACATCACTCTTTTGGTCTTTAGGACCACAAACTCTTGAAAATGTGGATTTATAACGACCAACTGTGCAGATAACGTGACCTGACCAGTGTGAACTATTTGAGCTCAGTGGAAGTTACCTGGCAACAAGACTGATGAGCAGGTTGAGGGCGGGCAGGTTCTCGTCCTCCTGACTCTCCTGTGGAATAAAAGCAGGGCGGTTGTACGGATATTGTTCTAATATATCAGCTTAACTTTATTTATATAGCACCTTTCAAGCAAACATGCAGCCCAAAGTCTTTCACAGAGCAAGCAGCACAGACACAAAACAGAAAAAGAATTGCAACAATTAAATGTTAGATGTCAATAAAATAAGTAAACACAAGGGATGGAACTAGAATGAAAAGGAGTGATTAAGACTCAAGTAAAAGCCAGGCTTATGGTGGAGTCCCTCAGGTCCCGCCTTTTCCTGCTGCTTTTCTTTCTCACGTAAATGAAGAAATAATGCAGTGGTCTATGGATCACCCTGTTATCCATTACTGTTTCTGGCAAGATGCATCGCCACTTAGCATGGACGGTGAGAGCTACCATGACAGGATACAGGATTCTTAAATGTGAGGATGTTCTGCTTTTCTTTGTCTTGTATGACAGTAAATGAAGAGTCTTTGGGTTTTTGACTGTTGGTCGGACAAAAGAAGCAATCTGAAGACGTTACTTTGGGCTCTGGGAAACTGACGAGAAATTTTTCACTATTTATTGTCCTTTTTTCGCCCAAAGGATTATTATCCGTGAAAATAACGTGCAAATTAAACACCATTGAAAAAATTTGATCTTTGCAGCCCTACAGGCTAGTAGCCGGGTGCAAACTGAATCCTACCAGTGTGCTGCGGAGCTGAGCACATCTTCTGGCCAGCTGTCTGATGGAGGAGTGGGCTTCAGGCAGCAGAGGCTTCTCCAAGCAGGCCAACAAAGCATACAACCAGCAACCCTACAAGAAAAACAAGCATGTAATATGGACAAACAAAATCAAAACGTGTCACAATGATTCAGTTAAAACAGTATTACACTAAGTAAGCATTCACTTTCCACCAATCACAAACTAAAAGGTAGAAGTATTTCTTCTTCACATTGGGCGGTCAGAAAATGAAAGTACTTATTTGCCATTTTATTTTGGTCAGATGAAGGTACACAGCGTGGCTACATGCACTTTCACTGGCCATGCCAACATGCTGTTGTCTCCACAGTAGAAAGCAATATAAATGTGTGTGTGAAACTACTATTCTTGTATTGAAAACAATTGGCACCTGCTTTTCCACCTACAACACAACACAGTTTATTGTAGCACTGGACGTGTGAGGAGGAAAGGTGGAGACTTAATAAACTGGACTCACCAACTGTGTAACAAACTCACGTTCCTCAAACCAACTGATGAGAATATCCAGCACCATCAGCACTGTGGACTGCAGACAGAAATGAGAGAAAACAAATACACAATGGTCAGACTGAGTGACTCAGAGTGGGAGCTGAATGTGGAGGGATGGAGGTCGTTTACCTGGTTCAGTCTGCTGACTATGCTTAGAAAGGGAGGGAAGCCCACCTGAGTGCAGACACGTACAGCGACAGAATCAGCAGTTCAGATTGTAGAATACAGCGTAGGATTTCATTTTTGTGACCGTTGAAAGATTTTTACAGAATTTTACTGATTCAAATCTCTTTACACTTAATATTCAAGGACCATTAGAAACCCTGCTCATATGAGAAGCACTTCCTTTTCTTCACACAGACACACAGTCATACAACCTTGCTATAGTCCAGTGCCGGCTCCGGTTCTGCCTCTGTGCAGCAGGACGTGCCCAGATAGGCCGACTCTCCTAAACAAAATCTTTTCCAGCCCTCCTCATCCGTTAGCTTTGGCTGTTGGAAACACATAAAAAGTATGATCTCTTATTCAGTTTGCCTTGGGTCTTATGTGTATATTTCTATCAAATGTCCTGTGATCAGCATGTGATTCTGCTCAAACTCAGACGCCCTCGAGGTGAAACTTCCAATGTGATGGTAATGGATGGATGAAACTTTTTTTAAAAGAGGTAGTGCACACTTAAACATGTTTTTGAAGCTGTAAACTAAATGATATGACTGATGAAACACATTAATGATGGTGTTAATACTGACAATTCTTACTACATTTATAAGAATCACTCAACATGCCATCTACTGATTTAAATCAGCCCTGAACATTATAAGGCCAATGCTAACATAGAGTGGACCGGGTGGGACCTGTCTATGTCATGACATTTATATAAAACAGATGTTCCCTCACTCGTTTCATTTGTTACATTTGCTGGGAGAGAGGGTTCTAGGGTTCTAGCTGCATTCGAGGGTGGAGTTACACTTTTACTACTGAACAAACTTTGTGACCATGCCGCCTCCTCACCATCAGTACGTTTTCGTCCAGAGTCTGGCTGCTCCAGTGTCTCCTGTTCTTTGTGATTCTCTGAAAGCAAAATGCAGAACCCACAAAACGGTTTGTTTGTGAAAACAGATTCTGTGGTAAACGTACTCTAGAGTTAGTATGCATTTACAGAACACAACTCTTGCCTCTTCATTTAATAATGCTTCCTAAAAGCATCATTGCAGCACAATTAAAAACAGGCAAACACTGAGCCAACTAATGTTTCTTTTATTATCCCGTGACATGAGTTACACCTTGTCCAGTCTACCAGTGGAGAGCTGCTGCTTTCAGGGTTTTGACAGTTCAACAAGGGCGTTTAAGATATTACTTTAGGTTTTGTTCATTTGTAATGTATGTATGTGATTTTGTTATGTTTTCTTTTACCTGTCGGACATCTGAGAAGTTACTGACTTGCTGCTGCTGCCAACCGAGGCTGGGGGAGAAACCCACTGGAGCAGCATGGCAACCTGCCACCTGAAACACACAGGACACAGTTGAAGGAACAGATTTACAGCAGCCTGACCATTAATAAAATAGTGATTGGATCTTCTTCAGCCTGTACCTTCATATTACCTTCACACTTATTTTTATCTCCACAAAGTATCATAAAACAATATTTGTAACCTTTGTAATATCCGTCCCAAGATTGGACAACACATACACCTAACACCTAAAATTACATCAGTACAAATAATCAAAAGAATGATTAAGGTAGATAGTGCACTGTATATGTATGCAGTACATAAAATATGAATATTCTCTCAGATGACTCACAGAGGCGTTAACTGTTTGTTTCTTCTTCAGTTTCTTGGGGTCAATCTGAGCAACCACCACCTCTGGACATTGTGACGCCTCCAACCTGATCAGACAAACATCAGATTACCATCAGACTCAACTGACGCACTGTACTCACGACACGACAAAAAGATAGAAGTAGCTACAGTTTCACTGTCATGGTATTTGTTGTGAGTCGAGTGCAGTTGGAAATTGAAGCATAAAACAATATTAATAATATAAACAATAACAGGGCTTATAACATCACACTGTCACAGTAAAATTCTACTTGCTGACATTGATACATTAGCTACTGTTAGTTAATGAGCCCTATATTATCATTCACTACCAACCATATGTACAATCCCCCGGTGGCAGCGTCCGTGTAGCACACGGCAGTCCCCAATAGCCGCTCTCCACCGTCCAAACGCGGGACGTTGTTTGAGGTGAACTTACTGGACTTGTCGGAGGTATTCCCGGGGGTTTCTCGGCGGTCCGTTCAGGTCCAGGACTTCCGTACCGGCTCCCAACTCAACGGGCAGCAGCCTCGGCATTAACTCCTCTACGTCTGACTTCATTTTCTATATCAATTTTAAGCTAATTTCTATCAAGACGTACGAGGTTAAAGGTTGCAACGTGAAAAGAAAAAGCCGGGGTACACCTAGAAATCACTCCGGCGACCAAAACGCTAAATTTTTCACTGGTGGAAGAAAGACACACAAACTACGTAGCCATCTTGTTTGTAAGCGCTGAGCGATGACGTTGTCTTTGTGCGCGGCGTTGGTTGCCATGGTGATGAACCGAACGCCACCTCCACTCGTGTCGTCAGTTTTTTATATAAAGCGCGAAGTCCACAACATGTCCACGTTTTAGCTTGCCAAAACATTTGTTTCGCCATGTTTGTTTATTTATTTCACAGGGAAATGTAATTATAGAAGGTTCCCTCTAATATTAAACTCTAAAACCAACATAAAAACCTTTGACCACTGACCAGAGATAGGCTACTTGTTCGTTTTGCAAGCAGCTCTTGGATGTTAATGATTATCCTCATGCTACCTGTATATCTTATCTCAGCTGTCTCATTTTCTATTGAATCTGCATGACAGCAGCAGCTTAGAGGCAATGTCCACTTGCCAGCTCAACTGGCCGGAGTTAATTCCCCCCATTATGGACATTTTCTCTTGATACCACCTTTTATTAACAAGAATGGCAGTTTCACCACTTTACAGAATCCTTTGGGGTACAAGCATAGTTTTTGTGATTTTACCTCACTTATATCTGGGATTGTTGTCTGACTTCAAGATCTGTGGAGATTCGGAGTGTGAAAGTAAGTCCCTACTACTATTTAACCTTTCATTCTAGTTTATGATAAATGCTTACATTTTGTATTTTATTAAATCAGTTTTCAAAGCTTTCTTCACGATGATATTGTGTTTTTGTATTTTATACAATCCATCCATTTTAAATGTTTGTGTTTTTGTGTGTGTGTGAAGGCCTGATGAGCAGAGTGCAGGCCATTAGAGACCACCACGCCAAGGACTGTCGTTTCTTGAGCTTCAAGCGAGGAGACACCTTTTTTGTTTACCACAAACTGACCGGAAAGAGAGAAGACCTCTGGGCAGGCAGTGTACGTCTGTTACCTCCATCTCTTTCCCTGTCTCTCTGTCTCTGTCTCTCTCTCTTCAAAGCAGAATATAATAAATAACCTACTAAATTCAAACAGTCCCTAATCTCAGTTTCTAGGCCAAAGAGATGAGCCTTGAATATAATAAAGACTGTTTTGGGTCCCAGTGCTGGTTGGCTGAGTTAAATAAACACCTTACCTGATAAACACAAATGTCTGCGAGAGCACTCCTGTTCATTTAGACAATGATATAATTATGTACTATGACAGAATGAGTGAATAATGATAAACACTGACATATTAATGTTTGTACCCAACATCACAACTACGTATGTGTCTTTTATTTTTAATAATCCCTCCATTTAATTATCAACATTAAATTATTGATTCAATTTAAAGTTGTTTGTTTAAAATACTGACCCACATGACCCTACCTTGCAAGAACTCTCCAAAATCACCCACTTGTGCTTTGAGTGGCTTGAGGCTTTAGTAAAGACCTCATTTAATTTACTGTGGTTTTAAAACAAATGTACACCTGACTACACACAAGTGCTTGTTGTGACTGTAAATCTGGAGAAGCAATTGGAATGAGTTGGATAGACTGCTGTCTGCTGAAGATGTGACATTGACAGTACAATGGAGTAAAAAATTGTAGTTAAATCTGACATCAATTTAATCCATCCTCATCCTTAGCTAAGAAATATGTCAGGATTTAAATATAACAGAAATAAATGTCAACTAATTTGTGCTTTATCATTTTGTCCTGTCTCTCATTTCCTCTCCTTTTGATTGTCGCATGATCCTTCCTTCAGTTCTTCCACAATGCTGCTGTGGCATTTACAGAACTGTGATTGCTGCTCTGTTTCCTTTTGATTTCAGATTGAGAAACAGTTTGGCTATTTCTCAAAGGATGCTGTACAAGAGGAGCAGGTTTATGCAACTGTGGAGAAAGTAGTGGAAACCCAGGTAAATAGGCTTTGATTTCTGTAGTTCTTCAGATTAGAGGCTTTGAACAAAACCTACACTCTTTCATAATCACTATTCCAAGTGATTTTAAATGAATAGAATAACTATTTAGTAAACTGGTATACTGTGATATGGTATAGTATTTACCCCTGAACTAGTAGTTGTTGAATCTGTACAAAATAAATGCCCTAATTTCCTCTCTTCATTCAGAAATCGGATTTCTTCTGTATGGATGAGTTTGGTTATCCCATTGACTCCAGTCATCTGGACGGTGGTGGTGATGATGATGATGTTGATCAGAAAACCCCAAAACAAGAGTCAGAAACCACCCCATACACCGATGACACAAATGCTGGAAGTCCTTCAACATCTGCAGATGTATCTACAGAATCTCCCGTCTCAGAACAATACGCTGGTGGCACATTGACAGAACCAGACGAAAACAAAAGTGTCGGTGATGTTGCTGCTGGGAATCACGAGGAATCACAGGAGGCTTCTGCGGCTCTGAACGAACAAGGTGGGTCTGCTTCCTCTTCCTGGCTCGGTTCTTCAGTGACAGGATGGTTAGGTCTGGCTAAAGATGAAGAACCTGACAATCTGGCTGAAGGAGAGAATAAAGATGAGCACAAAGAGACACAGGCCGAAGCTTCTTTGACTTCTTCAGTGACAGGATGGCTGGGGTTGGGAGGAGAAGGAAAACATGATGATGCTGTAAAAAGTAGAGAAGAAAATGGAGAAACTGCTAATTATTTTGCTTCAACCATGACTGGGTGGCTTGGCTTTGGAGGAGAGGGAAAAAATTATCATTCCGAAGAAAAAGCGCAAGATGAAAAAAGAGAAAATGAGAAAGAAAACGAACCAGCAGAGAAATTCAGGAGTAGGAGGATGTCGCTGGACCTAGAAGGCAGCCAATTACAGGAAGAGGAGAAGAAGGAGATGGGGACATTGGATTGGTTAGGAAACGGACTGTCAAGCACGCTGGGGTTTGGTATGACCAATCAGGAGTCAGAGCCTGAGACTACAACTGAAAGAGAGACCAAGGAGACATCCCAAGAGGAGGAAGAACAGCCAGCGCCTAGCTCATGGTTGGATATGGGGATCAGGAACATTTGGGACTTCAGGAAAGACAAGAGTGAAGTTGATGAGAGTACAGGAAGTGGTTTTAAGGAGACAGAGGAGGACACACCCTTAGAAGAACCAAGAGGCTCAGAGAATATGGATACCAGTCAATCACAACCTGCACCGACAGGTGAGAAAAGGACAGATACTAGCAATGAATCAATCTTACCCGAAGATGATGCATCCAAGGTCGATCAAAAAGATACTCCTCCTCAGACCAAGTCAGAGGAAAAGTCCCAGGCTATAGGTGGAATGTCTTCAATGCTCAACAATTCTTTTTCAGTAGGCAGTGAGGAAGAAGAGGAAGGTAATGTTTTAGATGACAACAAGAAAGAGAAAAACTTACTAGATAGGGAAAGATCTGCAGAAATGGAGGGTAAAGATTATCAGACGTCCAACTCAGTAAAAAATGAGGGTGAGGATAATAACAGAGAGCCAGGAGAAGAAGAAATTAAAGCCGCAACTGGCACTGATCAGGATTTTTTGACACAATCTGATGTCAGTTTAGGCCCTGACTTCAGTTTAAATTCAAACTCCATGGGACAGTCCGTAGGTGAGGATGATGAGGACAAAACAGAGAACGTGGGTGAAGAAAGGGCAGAGATCTCAAATCAGACTGATAACACAGAAGAATCCACCGATAAGCCTGTTGGCGTACTTGGTGATGGTACTGATCGTGAAGGTGAAAGGAATAATGCAGAGACGGATGTACTTCACAGGGAAAATTCCACAACTCGGAGTCAGGCCAGTGCTGGTGCACAAGAGAGCAGTGGAAACTGTCTGCCTTTCTTCTCACCGGGCACGGCTGAGGAGAGAAATGAACCAATTTCCAATGAGGGTGACGCTTTAACTGCTCACAGTGTGGAGACCAGTGTTGATCATTCCGATTCATTGACTATGGTTGGTAACAACACAGAACTAGAGATACATCAGGGTGAGATGGGACCGGATGGAGAAGAGCAATCTGTTGAGGGCAGTTCTCAGGAGTTTGGGTTATCCCATTCTACTAATAGAAGTCCTGAAATGATGTATGAACATGCCCCAGAGGAGGAGAGAATAATGTTTTCCACTGGTGAGAACACAACACAGATGGAAGACAATGCAGATCAAGACTCTGTGTATCCACATATACAACAGGGGGCCACACAAAGTGATGGTGATGCACACGTGCTGAAGGAAACTGTCAAAGACACAGAGAATGAAAACTACCTCCAGGCTGAGGCTAAGGGAGTGGAGGAGTCAAAAGAAGAGAATAAGCAGGGGGAGGTAGAAGAGTTAAAGGAAGAAGAGAAACCGGAAGAGTTGAGGGAGGTGGAGGAGTTAAAGGCACAGGAGAAGCAGCAGGAAGAGGAGGAGGATAAGGAAGATGAGGTAGAGGAGTTAAAGGAAGAAGAGACGCATCAGGAAGTGAATGAGATAATAGAAGACAGGACACAGGAGGAGGTGGAGGAGTTTAAGGAGGAGGAGATAGAAGAGGTTAAGGAGGGAAAGAAGGAGGTGGTGGAGGAGTTAAATGAAGAGGAGAAAAAGGATGAGATGGAAGAGATAAAGGAGGAGAAGAAGCAAGAGGAGGTAGAGGAGTTACCGGAAGAGGAGAAGCAGGAACAGATAGAAGAGTTAGAAGAGAAAAAGCATGAGGAGGTGAAAGAGTTAACAGAAGAGAAGACGATGGAGGAGTTAAAGGCACAGCAGAAGCAGCAGGAAGAGGAGGAGATAATGGAAGACAGGACACAGGAGGAGGTAGAGGAGTTAAAGGAGGAGGAGATAGAAGAGGTTAAGGAGGAAAAGCAGGAGGTGGTGGAGGAGTTAAAGGAGGAGGAGAAGCAGGAAGTGATAGAAGAGGTAAAGGATGAGGTGGTGGAGGAGTTAAATGAGAAGGAGAAGCAGGAGGAGATAGAAGAGGTAAAGGACGAGGTGGTGGAGGAGTTAAATGAGAAGGAGAAGCAGGAGGAGATAGAAGAGATAAAGGACGAGGTGGTGGAGGAGTTAAATGAGAAGGAGTTAGAAGAGAAAAAACGTGAGGAGGTGAAAGAGTTAAAGGAAGAGAAGAAAATGGAGGAGTTAAAGGAAATGGAAGAAGTGAAGGAAAAAGAGAAGAAAGTGGTTGAAGAAAAACACGTGCCATCTCATTTTGAGGGAGAGATGGAAAACACTGACAGGCCAGAGTCAGAAATCAACGAGAGAGAGACACAAGAGGAGAACAGACAAACACAGACTGAAAAGAGACAGACCGAAGAAGAGAAGAGAGACGAGAAGGTGGAAGAGGTAAAGGATGAAATGAAAGAGGAGGAGGCTGGGGTGAGGGAGAACATGGAGAATGTGGAGAATGAGAGGAGAGCCGAAGAAAAAGAGGGGAGTCTTAAGGAGGAGGAAGATGAGGAAGAAAAAGGAAATGATGGTAAGGCTGATGAGAGGACAGATGAGCAGGGGGAGAAGAAAAACAGTGAATCAGGTGCAACTGGGAATAAAGACAGTAGCAACAATGCTAACAGCATCTCTCATCTCAATGCTTTGGGAGTTAATCAGACAAGGAAGTTTGAATACACAGACAATGATCTGCTCTATTCAGGGGAGAGTGGCCAAAACAGCCCTCCTAACCAAATGTTACTTGGTCACAAAGATGATCAACTCTATTCCAGCGAGGTAACAACCACTGACCTTTCTGAAGACAGCGTGCTCCGTCAGGCAGATCAAACTGAGCCCGCAGATACCGACATTAGCAGCAATGGGATTTCCACCGAGAAAAAAACTGAGCAAATACACTCGGATCATAAGACAGACACAGAGGAGGACACTGACAGGGAAGAGAGGGGGACAGCCATGAAGCGCGACGATGTGAGAGTGAATGAGGACGCCAATGTGCGGGTGACAAAAAGTGATTGGGATCCAGTTAGCACTGAATTAAAGACTGAGGGAGGCATGGAAGTTTCTGTTTCGTCTGTGACATCTGGACAAACTGTTCCACATGTGTCTCACCCTCCGACTGGTTCATCACTTCTGTCTGATGGTCACAGTAAGGAGACAGCCGAGACTGAAAGTACAGGAGCATTTGGCCATTTCAAAAATGCCTTTGGCCTTTTCAGGCAAACCAAGGAATCCACAGATTCTGCGCCAAGTTTTGATTCTAACACAGGCGAGGTGTCCGCGGCACCGGACTCTCTGACTCCTGAACGAGAAATGGATTCAGCTACTCTTTCAAGTCAGGTTCATGTTGAAGGTTTGCGAACAGACTCTCCCATCGCCCTGCCACACGAGCAGCAGCTGCAGCCTTCTCTTGCCTTTATCCGGACATCATCTCCGTTCCCGGCGCAGACCCATTCTCATCCCAGTTCCCTGTCTCCAAACCCAGAAATCACCCCCCCCAAAAGAACCCTCTCCAAACACTACAAAAACCTCCTCGCCCATATGAGCGCAGACGAGATGGCCGTTTTGATGGAGCTCTTTGAGGGAAACAAGCTGCAGTTTTTGGATTACATTTTAGGAAGCTCAGAAACCATGACTGAAGACGCTGATGGTGATGAATCTATATTGTTTGATATAGAAAGACTGCTGCATTATCACATGGAGACGCTGGTCACTCCTAGCATGAGGCTCATGGACGCACCACAGGAGGACAAAGACAAGACCAGAACAATCATCGCACTTCAGAAGCTAGAAATGCTGTTGACAAGAGTGAGACAGACTTCCATCACAGGAAAGTCAGACATCAGTAACACAAACCATCAAGGTACTTTTGTCAACATGGCCTCAAAGATCATGGCTGATATTAGTGATACTTTAAGTTAATTAAATATTAAAATTTTAGCATGGGTTTGACTTGCAATGATCTCAATCCGAGTGCATGTGTTTCCTTGATAAATGCAGCTGAGGCCAGCTGTGTGGGCGAATCCTGTTCAGCTCCTAGCGAAGATCAGGAAGCTACCTCTGAGGAAGAGTCAAGTAAGATGGGAGCTTCCTCCGCAGGCCTGGATAACAACACTCTGGAAGGGACGGAGGGACAACCGAGTGGAGGCACAAGAAAAGGGATTGTGACTGAGGAGGAGAAAACAGGAGAGAAGGAGAAAAGAAGTGAAAAGAGAGTGTCCCGTCCGCACATTCCGCCAGGATCATCAAAACCACTGGAAGGTATGGATGACTCAAGTATCCCTTAATCAAAAAGGATTCAAAGATGATTAAAAGATATTAAGCAATGCTCGACCTGCTGCGTCCTCATTCCTGTGACACACAACCTGAAATATTATCGCACGGCCGGAACAACACTTGTACGTTAGTATAATGATCACGGATAAAAGCTCTGGGTTGAATTCTAATAATGCTGTTAACACTATTATTGTGTCTAAGGAGGACATCTTACATTTTAAATTCCATTATGTTTGTGACTCTCAACTCCAGGGGTAATGAAGCAAATTCTGGACTCTGTTCATCAGATCGCTGAAGACTCAAGCGCTCATGTTCACGCAGTGAGGAAGCTCCTCACGTGGCTCACTGTACAGGTAAGAGTTATATGTATGGATTTAAATCTATGGAAGCCGAATGTTGGTTAAATTATCACTAAATGATCTAAGCCATAAGTGTAATTTGTTTGTCATATGACATTCAACTACACATCTGTTTGTTTTTCTATCTCATTTCTAACCGCAGAAACAGAAAATAAATTGAGCATTATTCTTTAATAATCTAAAACAATCGTTTTTTCCCAGGTGAGAAGGGTCAAATGTAAAAAAAAACTATAAAAAAACATCAAATGAAATATGTTTATTCCCTGTTTTCCCCAATTTTTTTACTGAGACATTTTGACTGACCCAGTTTTAACGCGTTTTGTCAGGTAAATAAAAGCTCCACAGGTATACGTGGCTAGTTGTGGTCATTTTTTGCAGGGCTTTTGGGTTCCCCCCGTGCAGTATTGACCAAAGGACTACCTGACACACCTTCATTCGTCCTTGCAGCTGTTGTTCGTGTTTGTACAGCGGAGTGTGGTTCTTTAAGACACTGAACGTGTGACATATTGACCTGACTCTCCCTACCACATAGCTGTCAAGCTCCGTCAACATCACTCACGTTCTTTAGTGCTGCTGGGTCTATTACACGCGTTGAGCCAGCTGGCAATCAACCTGCTCTAAAGGCAAATTGTTTCAAATGTTTTGAGAGGGCGAGCGATTCTCTAGTTTCAAATGGACGAAACCGAGGCCACTTCAGTGAGTACCTTTTGAAATATTTGGTGGAAGTTGTACGTCAAACGAAGTCAAGTCTTCACCTGTGTCCTACTTAGAACAGCTTATTGTTAGCTAGCGGCCGTAAATCAAGACAAGTGGCTCATGGTCGTACGCTGCTCAAGATGGCGTGAGTGTAAAAACAGTAAGTTTGTAATAATTATATTAGTTAATTTGGATTTTCAAAGCCGACACTGAGAATATGCCGTTTAGTTTTGTGACACCTGTTTCTTGGTGTCACTTGGAAAGTGCTCCGACGTGCCAGTGTGGCATTTTACAATTGGTGACGTTGCGAGTGAACCATTTAAACGGGCGGGGGTGTTATTATGTCTACTTGAGCCTGTGATTGCTCAACGCGATGTATATGTACGTGTTGATTCTACATATATATAAAAATACTAATTTTGGTTATTAATAACATCTTAAGCAATAACACTTAGAATAGTTATGGAAAGTTTGTAGAGACAATTCAACACCACCCCCTCCCTACGACGTACAATGTGACATGGTCCACTCTTGAGCGTCGGTGTTGTAAATAGGATGTGAAATCGCCGCTAGTACGGTTGATGGCTTGACTTTCTTCACCTAATACCAGTTTAAATGAAATATATCACTAAAACAGTAAACAAATGAACTAATTCGGAAATGGCGGAACATACGGCGAGCGACCAGTTGGCCAGCAAAGCGGTCGACTTTCAGGCGACGGCAGAATCTTACTACAGTATCGCCGTGGAGAAAGTGAAGGATGTGCGTTATGTGGCAGGTTTCGTTAGCATTTTCCAACTAGCCGTCACCGCTGACTTAACGTAACGGATTGTCAAGCAATCCAAAACAGGCTCGCTATAAGTGCCGAGTACATCTTTTAATTTTGTACAGCTGGTGTTTGACTACATGTGTGTCATGCCTGCGTTGTTTACCAACTTTCAATACTACATTGAGATTCCATGTTGCTTTTTCGGATGTGTGTGTTTGTAATTCTTCACTGAGTTAGCTGGTAATAGTTAGCTAGCTAATTTATATTGGCGTTAGTATGTCTGACTCAGTGTTGTGCTTTCCTGCTGTTTCCAATCCTTCAGCTAAAATATGGAAGGAGTTTTGGACTTTTCCATGTAGCAGATACATATGCTACACCTCTCTACCGTCGTTTCATTCATGTGTAGTAAACTGTTAAGGCTCAGTAGTAATGGCTAACTGCTTACAGTACAATGCAATATAACACACATTTGTGATAAACATTCACTGGTCAATTGTAAGAACATTTAAACTACTCAAAGATTACTTTTTTTTTTTTTACAGAAATGGAAAAAGCATAACCCCTATTGGCGGATCTCTGACTGCCAGGCTGCATGAAACCTCAAATGTTTAATTGCATTTACCAAATAAAATATTTAGCTGCTCATTAGAGTAGTGCTTTTTCTGGTGCCTTGATTAGAACTAGTTTGTAGGTCAGCTATGCAGTAAGTACTAAGAAGCATATTTTAATGTCCACAATGAGCACTAAGTTAAATAGAGTGAACCACATGTTCCCAAACTTACAAGCATCCCACATCTCGTTTTAAAAGATGTTCATTAAAACCAGTTTAAAAAATCAACAGCTCTCTCCTCCTCCGTTCAGGTTGTATCCGCACTGCCTGATGACATTAGGCCCGGGCCAGACCTGTACGGGGTGCCATGGGAACCAGTCGTCTTCTCCAGTCTGGTGGGGATGATGACAATGCTGTTGTTCACCTGCAGATGTTATAGCTCTGTAAGGACACAGCCGTGTATACACACATAAACATCACAAAGATTGTATATATTTACAGTATATGAATATGTAGTGGTACTATTGGTTCAAACATAGACTTTTTCTTTCTTGTTCACAGGTCAAAAGCAGAATGTATCGAAGTAAGTTCTCACTACTTATTCCTTAATATCACATTTTTGAGCCGACAAAACGAAAAACAATACATCATAAATCTCTGCCAATTTAACCTCTCTATGCCCGCCTGTTAAGCAAAAATATTTTAATAAATGAAAAATAATTTGAGTGTCTGTTGCAGGTAAAGAGCGGTGGATGGCTGAGCAGGTTGCACAGCTGCTGGATGAAAAGTGTAAAGTCCTTGAGACTCTCAGCAAATGTCAACAAGAGGTTGGTACTGGTGCCAATGCAGACTGCTTGCTGTTCAGAGACAGAGCTGACGCACAACACTTCAACTGAGGCCAAATTCATATATGTTTTGATTTCCATGGCTTGAAAAAGGTCTGAATTAGAAGATGTCTTATGAATGAGGTGTGATCAAAATTAATTGCATGTAACTATGATACATACGTTTGAATCCTGATGATGCAGTTTTGTCATGTCTATCATGAGACTTGCCCACATGTATTTCCTCGTGATGTGTCATTTGCAGTATGACGACATGGAGTGCTCCGTGAGGGACAGTGGTGTCTTGGGCCAAACTCAAAAGACAGAACACCTGGAGGTAAGGCAGAGAGAGACAATAATTTATTGGAGATTAAGAAATGTTTTACTACTTGGAAACCAAAACCTGACTGCTGACTGCAGTAAGTCGTCCCTTAAATCCATGGAATGTTTAAATGGTTTATGCAACAAAACTGCACATTGTTTTTACTATTTTATTGTGTGAGTGGCTAACCCACTGTCTGTCTGCTGTTTGGTGCTGAGCAGGTAGTGTACAGTGGGGGTTTTCATTGAAAACCACTGCGTGTTGCTGCCAAAAATAACAATATGAGAGCAGTGAGAGTGAACCAGAGTAAAGGTGTGGGCCTGACAGTTAAACAATGAGCTGAAACTCATTTTATAGTTCTGTAACCAAATTTGGAAAAATGATTGATCACATTTTGGCGCTGTGATCTCCCTCTTCATGTTCCCTCCACCCCCTCTCGCTCTCTTGCTTTCCCTTGAAGGATTTTCTGAACACATGTTTTCCTGTTGCTTCCCTCCAGGGCCGGGCCCGACAGTTGGGACATACTAAAAGGGAGCTGGAGAGGGATCTTGGACAACTGAAGGATCAACTGGACCAGCAGAGAGAACACAGGACAGAGCAAGAAAGGAGGGTAGGAGCACACAAACTGCTATCACGAATACCAAATTGTTGAAATCTAGTTAACTGTAACATCTGCAATTATTGTTCAAGAATCACATTTTGGGTTATCCTTCCAGATAGCAGCGCTCGAAGAGAGCATGAAAACATTTGAAGAAGAAACCAAAGACCTCCAGTCACAGGAAGAGCAGGTGCCGTCCTCCATTACCTAACCCCTCGTCATGCTCCTGTTTCCTCCTCTTTGCTGCTTCGTCATTTCCTCCTCTGCTCTGTCCCTCTGTGTTTCATCTGACATTATTTCCCTGCCTGTTTGTCTCCAGGTGCAAACCACTCTGAAAGTGTACAACATGAACAGTGACAGACTGCAGAGGAATCTGGGAACAGCTGGAGAGGAGAACGCACTGCTGCAGGAGAGCAACGCTCACGTAGGAAACACGCGCGCACACACACACACACACACACACACACAGACACCTACATTTACTGTGCATGGTAGCAATTGAGGTGCTTTGGCTTGCTTGAAATGAAAGTTTTACAGACATTCTAGATTGAACTCTCATACACAGAAGATATGATTTGTTCGTTGACCGCCTCTGCCTCTCTGCAGTTGAGGCAGCAGGTGGAGGGATGGGCCGAAAGAGTGAGCGAGTTGGAGGCGGAGATGAGCAGGTGTGAGGCAGCCTACAGTGGGATGCTGCAGGATGTGGCCAATAAGGATGAGCGTATAATGGTATGATCGGTTCTAGCTTTAATTGTAGTATATTGTAGTTAGTTCATTTCTAATAAAAGCTGTGCTTCAAATAATGGAAGAAGACTGTAAACTGATGTAAAAGATTCAGTGAAAGGATTCACATATATTCCTTTGAGTTGTTAGAAATGAGTCTGACACCAAACGCTTGTATGCTCCCAGTCGCTGACAGATCGGCTGCTGAGGATGAAAGCTTGGGATTCGGACCTGGAGGAAGAAGAAGGCGAGGAAGGAGGAGAGAAGGAGACGTCCAATGGGACAGCTGGGAGAGGAGAGGAGAATGGAAGAGGAGACAGAATGGAGACACAAGGCCATCTCCAGAAAGTCCAGAAACTTATCTGTGCTGCTAAGGTATTTAGCCACAGTGGACACCAGCACAGTGTTGATGGCATTGCACTTAATGTGGGCTTATGCTCAGACTGGGACAATATTTACAATTAGAAATGTTCGGAGACTCAGATAAAACAAGTCCGTACGCCTTTCGAAGGTCAAGTAATATGTTGCATTTGTATTTGCATGTAGCTGAATGCAGACCTCAAATCAGTAGAGGAAGACAAGGACAGAGCATTTGCCAAACTGAATGATGAAGTCAAAGCTAAAGAAGACTTGGAAGGTGAGTCAACCGAGGTTGTGTTTAAGATGTCTGATAGGGAACAAAGCCCGGGGTTATAATTAACACTGGACACAATAACGTGTGCAACATGCGATGTAAGGATTGCTGCATGTGTGTGACACTGTGTGTTTTTCCCTTTAGCGAGTATCAAGGAGCTGGAGAATGCTAAATTATCTCTGCAGTCAGATGCTGAGCACTACTCGGATCAGGTAGCTAACCACAACTGTGTTAGTGTGATCTTTTTATTATATTGTTGTTCAACATCCACTCGCTTTTGGATTCATTTTCTCTTATTCACGTGTTCAGGTCCAAAGATTACAACAGAAACTCCAGATCATGACAGAAATGTACCAGGAGAATGAGCTCAAGCTACACAGGTAAAGACACACATAAATGCACGGAGAAGTTGCAAGTGCACATGCAAGCTATGGTAGCCGTGCAGGACGCTGAGGAATGTGTGCGTTTGCAGGCTGCTGACAGTGGAGGAGAAGGAGCGGCTGCAAAAAGAAGAGAAGTTAAATAAAGCCGACAGAAACATTGCGATGGCCATGGAAGAACTCAACAACTATAGGTAGCTACTCTCTCAAAGCACACACATATTTGTGAGGCTTCCATGCACAGAAACTCACCTGTCACTTTTTCTTCAGACAACGGGCAGAAGAAATGGAGGAGGAGCTGGAGAAAACCAAACAGTCTTACCAGACTCAAATAGCCGCACATGAGAAGAAGGCTCACAATAACTGGGTTAGTAAAACCGTTAAAAACTAAATCTCACACACAAAAGAAAATAAAACGGGGGTGGGTCAAGTTCTTTAAGACATTGAATATGAAAAGATTCATTGATGTGGTTTGTCTCAAATTTGTCAGCAGAACCACGAAGTATAACCCTAAAAGTTAGTACTTTTAGTCTCTCTACTTTTAAGTGCTGTATCTTTAACAATAAAATGCAACTGGACGGCTGTGGGTTTTTCCAGTTCAGGAGAACAAACCAGCATGCTAATAACATTATGAAGGTTGCAATCTTGTAACTAGCTATCCTCTCCGGGGACACCGAAAATCTATCATCTGCCCAAAAACATCCGATAGAGTTTGTCAAATAGATTTCCAGTAGTTAGACAGCCAGAGAATGTGTGCCAGAGTAGCAGGGCTGCCTACCGCATCACAAACTGAGTCTTCATTAGTTTATAAGTTTTACTTTGGAAGACGATGTACCTTGAACTGTATTAGGCCATGACTAAGACAGATTGATTTCCCAAGGCGTCTTTTCACTGGTCCTACGTTATATCCAATCAGAAATCATTTTCCCAAAAAGATTTCATAATAACTAAGGGTGTTCTGCAAATAATCATATACAAAGCATATTGCTGCGTGGAGAACAAAGATTCGGGGAAAGGAAGATGTGTTCAGCGCTGGTCTTGACTGCATCTGTATCTGTGTGCATGTCATGTTGTGTTACTGATCTTGGCTTGATTTTCCAGCTGGCAGCCCGGGCAGCAGACAGAGACCTAGCAGACATCCGGAGAGAGAACGCCCTCTTCAGACAGAAGTAAGCAGACAGTAACTGAACTGAAATTATTAACAGGACGGAAAATTATACTCATTTTTGGAGCAGTCAAAAATATACTGAACTCTGAATTCTTCAGAAATGTTTGAGATGTTTTCATTATATATATATATATATATATGTGTGTGTGTTTGTTTACAGGCTGACGGACACACAGTTTAAACTGGACGCCCTTGACAAAGATCCCTACGCCTTGGACAGCCTGGCCAGACCACTGCCTTTCAGAGGTTATCACACACACACAAACCAAATGTGCCTTATTGAGCTTACATACTATTCTGTGGTTAACAAACGTTAGAGGAAGCAGAAGGCCACACATCTCCTTGACTTTGCACTCACCAAGCTATCCTCCCCCTCCAGCTGAAAGGTCCCCGTACGGACCGTCTCCTCTGGGTCGACCTGCATCTGAAACCCGGCCTTTTCTGTCTCCTCCTACCTTAATGGACGGACCACCTGCTAGACTGTCTCCTAGAGGTATACATACAAAAAGAAATCCACAAATATAGAGACAGATATAAGATATCCTAGAATAACACAAAATGTATATACTTATATACTATAGTTCTTTTAGTTCATGCATACACTTTCAGAACATTCTCCTGGTTATTGAGTTATTTCATGTGCAGCCGTGACACTGAGGCATTACAATACAGACTGGCAGCATGTTGGAGATGAGCAGTTGGCTCTAGCATGATGCTTAGCATGGTCTGTATGTTGGCATGCTGTTAGCAAAACAGTGGGTAGTTCATTGTGACTGACATGATGCTTTCAGACGTTCTCTTTGTCTCTCTCTTGCAATCACACTCTTTCTGATCTAACTGTCTGCCATTTTGTCTCTGGCCCATTGGTTCTGCTTGTTCCCTTCCCTCTCCGTCTCCCTCTCTTTCTCATGCTCATCAACATCCCTCCTACTGTGTCTCCTGTCCTCCGGTCCTGTTCTCCAGTGCCGCGTGGTGCAGTGGAGCCCCCAGGTGGCCACGGAGAGATGGAGCGGAGTGGAGGTGCTCACTCAGACAGCGGCTCAATCTCTCCTACATGGGAGAGAGATCGCAGAGGACCTCCACCAGGACCCCCGGGGCCCCTAGGACCTCCAGGTGTGTGTGTGTGTGTGTGTGTGTGTGTAAGAGAGATACAAAGAGAAAGACATAAACTGGAACCCTGACCCTTCTCAGTTTGATCCAGAACTAAGGAGGTAAAAGTTAAAATGTACCTGCTTCTTACAAGCAATGCTTTTTAATTAACTTTTTTGATTTAAACAACTGTTTAAAGGAGCTATTGTGCCGTTTATGACATTTAATATATTGTCTTTTTCTTTTTACTGTGGTCCAATGTTGGAAAAAACTAAACAATTCTAGTCCACAAGTTGACCTAAATAAAACAGCGTGTGCTGTGCTGACAGTACCAGCACTGACTTGTGATTGCAAAGATGAAACCAGTCTCTCCGGCTGACTCCTGCTCTTGCATATCAAAGTGAGAATCAGCCTTCAGACTGCAGCAAGGCAGATTTATTTTGTCCTCACTCTCATGGGGTTTTGTTATTACATTATTTCTACATGTGTATAAATCCAGCCTCACTCTCTATGGCACCTTGTGCACCTTGATCTTGTTCAGATTCAGGATTTCATGCATGTTTTAAAGGTATCATGGTATTGTGTCTGCACACTGTTTGAGACCCCAAAGGGCTTTTTTCTTCATAACGGACAGTGCACAGGTGTAGCTTATAACAGTGAGCCAGCATGCACAGTACCAGGTCCTGGACCCACAACAGCTCAAATGGAATGCAGCCATCACAAGTCATAGTGTGTGCATGCTAAACGCAGGTTTGTGCATGTGTACTGTGATTAATGCATTCTGAGTTTGGACGCAGGGAACTACAGTTCTATGAAGCTGTGTGATAGAAGTGTTTGTATCTGATCATTTATCACATGATCCTGATTCCTGAGAGGGAAACTCCATTTAAAGGTCTTACTGTTACGTTTACATTTAAAGGTTCAAATTCAGTTTTCCTGATATTTTTTCAAACTTCATGTCACTTTACAGTTATTTGTAAATGGAGCAGCTTTCAAAAGCCTCAATGTGTCTCAACAGATTAGAGCTATGTTTGACTGACTTACAGCTTTGGAAAGAGCTGTTGATATAATGTTGATACATATCTTGGTGTATTCTGTCTCTCAGGCTATATGTTCCCAGAACCAGGAGGTCCGATGTACAGGAGACCTCCACCTCCTCCAGGAGCTCTGGGCCTTTTGCCTCCTCCCGGCTCCCTCCCTCCGGGCCCTCTTCATCCTAGGGGTCTTCCTCTGGGACCACCTCACCCTGCAGACATGGCAGGTGAGTCAGTGCGCTCTGTATAGCTGCTGGTCATTCCTTCATTATGTTCTTCTCATCCACACTTGCTACCTTTAACTCATTTGGACTGTACAGAGGAGAACGTGTTGACACGGAAAAGCAGAAAGCAAACTTTTGTGGATATCTATGTATTGGAATGCAAACTCAAAATGAAAAACCTACATGAACTGTGTACTTCACGACGGTTCACTTCCTCTATTCATTCCTTCATTCCAATGCAGATGGCACATACAGAGAAAACAGCCTTGGGCCTGGTGAACAGGAACACAGAGAGGTAAGAGTATTTGTGTGTGTTTGGATCAGTCTGTATATAAAGTTGGACAATCCAGGATATTTTGGCTTCATTTTTGTGCAGCGGGAGGAAGTGGAGACCCGTCGTTCATGTTTATATAGAGTCTGTGGTCCAACCTCTATAACATTTACCTGTCTGTATCTGTGTCACCAGTCAGGTCCTGGTGATCAAAGGACTCCCCCTGAAGCTGATCCAAGGATGGGCGGCGCACCTCTGATGGGCTCCATGGATGGTCCCTTTCCTCGTAGACTGCCCTATGGACCACCACCTCCTGAGTTCTACTCTCCCAGGGGACCTGGGGGCCCTCCCATGATGCCTAGTAAGCTGTCACAGCTATCTTAACAACATATTAGCACCATATTAAATCTAAATGTCATCAGTGAGTTAATCAAACACTCTCTTCTTTCTCCAGTGTGCGCCCCTCCTCCACCTCCAGGGATGATGTTTCCTCCTCGTTTCCCTTCTGGTGGACCTCCTCTTCTTCCTGCTTCTCATTCTCACCATGCTCCCCCCATGCGGGCCCCTCTGCCCGATGGCCTCCCACCTCCTTCCATGGGTCCTCTCCCTCCTCAGCAGTCCCTCCCCTCCCCACCACACGGCCGGTCAGCAGATGAGCGCACGCTCTCGCCTGAAGATGCCATTTGAGCCGGAGGTTTTCTACTTGAGCCGCGAGATGTTTCTGGTTGGTAGGAGGATGGTTGGGCAGGTTGCTGTTTTCCATCCTTATATTTTCTGTTTGCTTATTAACCAAGAGGATGAATTTAAGAGTGGAGAAACCATCAGGCTTCATTAGCCCACTTTGTTGCTGTCTGTCTGCTTCTGCTCGCTCTTTCTCATCTATTCACACCTCCTCTTCTCGCTCTCTCTCTCTTCTTTCTGTTACTCTCGCTCTGCCCTTTCATCATCCAGCTACATTCCCTGTGAAGGAGCTCCTATAGTTGTGCGGTCGCAGTGACAGGTTCTGTTGTGTAATTTCACAGGCAGTAACACGGCCGCTTAATGTGTACGTCTGTGTGGGAGTGTTGCCACGTGAACCGGGAACAGTTGCTTGTTTGCTTGACAATGCCAGGAAGGCTTTTATGGTACTTAGGTTGAAGAAATGCTGTCTTTGCGGTGTGTGGCAGAGAATCTAGTGTTTTACATATGGCATCAGTCAACATTTCATCCTGATGACACAGAAAGAGAAACCTAAATGATTACGGGCTACCAAGGAGGAAATGCATCTTTTCAGGCCTAATACAACGTATTGTGTTACACCAACACTCTTGCCATTGTGACCATAATTCTTTTTTTTTTTTTGTGCATTAAACATCTGCGTTATGATAAATATTCCTCAGAGGTCAAACGAGACAAGTTTCTTAAAATGGAATTAAAGTGCATCACTGAATTTCACTAGCTTCCCTGTGGGATTTGTAGGACGTTCATCTACAAACTTAAGAGCAGCGAGTAAACAGTGCTTTTCATAGTGTTTCATGACTCATGTGGTCTAAGCTTGAAAAGGTGGCTTTTAGTAGCCGCCTGTCTTTTGTGGAAGTAAGCTGTGTCTCCTGGCAGTCACAGAGCGGGGAATTAAATGGACTGACTGGAAGATGACACCATGTGAATTTTGTAAAAAGTGATTATTAATAGATGAATAAAGACTGTCAAATTGTCACGGTCTCCATAATTCACTAATGCATGAATGTTACATTTGTTGTGTATGGAGTTGTAACAGAAAAGTAATCAATGGCCACAGGAATATAATTGATCAAAGTCAGCTTTGGTTAGTTAGCAGTGTTTTCTAAAATATTAATGCTGTGGCAGTGTTTTATGGTAAATATGTAATTGCTTAATATTTCAATGTATACTTTAATTTATTGTCACAGTACAATTCATATATTCTCTAAATACTTCAACTTGAACTCTTGTGAATTTACCTGAAGGTGGAGGACCAATTACAAGATGTGCACACTATATCATGGGGATCATTTTAGATACAATATCTCTTCTATAGTAAATGTTCAGCTTTGCCGAATCAATGGAAATACAAACGATAGACGTGGTTTTCCACCTCCAGGTTCCACATTGACTTGCATGGAGAATATCACCTCTGGTGGTGGCAACAAGAAACGGCTTACTTTATACTGAACGTTTTAATAGCATTTTTATTATGGTTAAGCTGATAAGCAGACAAGATAACTCATAGAAATGTGCCAAGATATACAGTGACAACAGACATTTTGACACGTCTGTGCAGGTGTAACTAATAATAATGATGGCTCCATTCTACTTCTACACATGCACGTGATTCAACATACTTGGAAGTTGCCACTGTGTTTCTCACTTTCTCCCATGAACAGACCTTCTCACCGCAGACACCTTGACTTGTCAAAGCAGGAAAAGCACAGGTGTGAGTAATAATAGCTTCGTTCCATTAATTCCACCTGTGCTTTTCCTGCTCTGCTAGTCAGAATGTCTGCTGGGAAAAAGGTTTATTGGAAACGAAGCTTTTATCTTGAAAAACGAGCTTTGTTATCAAGAGAAAAACTATGATAGAGTGTGTGTGTTTTAAAGGGAGAAAATGTAAATGATTAACAGTGCAGGTAGTGCAAATGTAAGGTAATTAAGAACTAAAAACAGTGCAAGAGTACGAATCAATATATTAACCCATGCTATGCAGATAACATTCCGATCAGTACTTGTCATTTACAGAGAACACTGTGAAATAGATTAACTCGTTATCACAAGCTACTTTTTTGAAGCCAGAGCTAAATGTAAGTCACTGTAACAAGACCAAACACACGGAATACATTTGTCTCTTAGCTTAGCTTAGAAAAACCACTGGAGACAAGCTTCACTGTGGGTTTGACCAGACTGACAAATCCTGCTTTAAACCATGAATCACTGAGGGATTCACCTGAGACTAAACTCAAACACTTGAGTTTTCAGTCATATTAGGCGTTGTGCGCAAATTAGGTAATGTTTTAGAACGTGTACCTGTCACCCCTCGGGTGGAAAAGGCAGTGAAGGTGCACATTGTACCAGCCAGAGCTTCCTGCTCTACAGCCTTGAGTGCACTGGTGGGATGATGAGCAATGTACAGGTAAGTCATGTTATACACTCCATGCACCCTGTGGTCAGTGATGTGTACAGTACGTAGTAATAATAATGGGAGCAATGCTCTGAAGGGTGGTCAACGTACCTGCCTCTCAGACTGAGGCAGGTTTGGCCTCCTTGCGAGTTCCTGCATCAGCCACTACTTCCTTTTTATGTTGCCTTCAATTCCTGTAAAGCACTCTGTAAACACCCTTATGGCAAGCTGCTAAATATTTCATTCTTATAAGTGAGGTTATCACTTGCAAAAGAGCCGAGGCGGAATAACAGAGGCTCCCTTTGGTCTGGAAGCACTTTTACTGTAATGTTTACCATCAATGTTTTCACCCAAGCCGTGCTGTCAGTTTCTTCTTTGCAAAAAAATACAGGTAATAAATAAACGCGACAAAGTACTTACAAAACAACTTTTATTGTAAAACCCCACCACATCAACAAGATACAAATGTACCTGACACAGTATTCAACGTAAACTGTAAAACATCGCCACCACCACGTCAAAAACCTCACTTTACAAAATCAGTATTATTCAAATGGAAGTTTATCATCATTTATAAACAGCGGGTTTCTGTGAAGATCCAACGGCGGGGTATGATTTGAAGGACATGGTTTGGTTCCAGGTCTGTACAAGTCCTGCCATCCTCACAGTAGGCTTTTTGAAAGAATCCTTACAAATCTGCTCAGCCATATAAACCACAGTACACTGAAACAACTAAGTCCACTGGACAACTGTCAGGATGTTCATAAGGATGGAGGTATTTTCATGTTCATGGGAGTTTACTGTAGAGTGAGAGACAGAGAAGAGGTAGATGTGTAGGAAGAGTGTAACAGTAATACCTGCTAAATACCAACTACCATGGTAGTTTGTACTGTACTATATATTGTTGTCGTGGTTACCATTACTCACTGCATTATTGATACTGATTTGGAATTGCAGCTGTAGTTGTAAATAAAGAGGAAAGTAAATTTACTTTACTTTATGACCCACCTGAAAACAACCAGCTATGTTAACAAAAATATAGGATTTTATAAAAGTGAGGGGAAAATATTCAAAATTCCCCAAAACATTGTGTGTGTCTAAAATAGGATATCCTGAAATAAACCCTGTTTTCATATGCTCTTATCACCACTTATCAACACAGTTGGTGGTATGAGGATTAAAGGGTGAGTTAAAGCCTAAAAGCTCAGTCTCCAGTAAAAAAAAATACCTCGCTGAATTTTGGCTTTAGAAAACCCAGGTATTATCCCGTCCTGAATGTACTGTCCAATCTCCTCCGATCTGTTTCCTTAGCTTAAATTGCTGCCACCACTGAGTTTGTCCCAGCAACCAAACCGCAACTCTTACAAATGCTGGATGCACCACTGAAACACGTGACTGACATTTTACAAAACTTGACTTCAAATGTAGGCACTGTGGAGTGCTGGATGCTCTCTGAAACAACACCGGCAAAATGGACAACATCACCAGATAACTATTCAAACACTGTGACACAAAGTAATTCCTGGTCTCATGTTGAATCCATCAAGACATTTAACTGATCCACATAAAAAAGTACAAAACATAAAACTATTTCATGGCACAATGGACCAGGTTCATAAATAAACCAGTAATTCCCCATTTGTCATTGGAAGCTTCAATAACCCTCTAGATTTACCTTGATATTAACCAAGTTCTTACAATTACACCTGTAAAATACTCCAGTGTTACCAAATAAAAACTCTGTTCTCTTTAACTGCCGGTGAATACACTTGCCAAGCTTCACTTATTGTGACTTTATGTGTTTGTTAAATGGTGTCCGTTTCAGATAGCAGAACTTGCTAGTTGTAAACAAGCAGTCATATGACACGGTTTATCAAATCTAGGCCAGACTTTACCAAGGGTGTGAACTAGTTTGTATAAAAATGTTTTCATTCAGCTGGAAGCCATCAATGCTTGATTTTGGTCACATTCCCAGTCGTTAAAAAAAGAAATTCAGTTTAGAGAACACTGTCGGACTATCTAAATGTGTGAGGACAATGGCACCCTCACCAAATACTAGCTTCTGTAGGATCCAAAACTTTAACGTAGGTGGTCCACGGGTGTTCAAACTGTCAGCACGGACTGAAAATCCTTTGCCAGCAATAATTTCAAAGATTTCCATCCAAAATGTGAATGCAGCTGCAAACAGCTGTGATCTAATCTAAACTCTGAACAGCACTGAATGATGCAGTACACATGGAAACATGATTTAAGATCTACTCAAGTCACGTTTGAAAAAATGTTTTGCTTTCATAGCAGGGGTCGTTTTGTGTGCCAGAAACTTTTTTTTAAATAAAAAAATAACATTTTACGTGTTCTGTACTGTGGCTCTTTTTTTCAGGTCAATCAGTCAATAAAACCCTGATTTCACTGGTTTGTGTCCTTAATACTTAAATGTTGCATCAGTGCTTTTTACTCCCTGAAAACAGCAGAAATCTGGCACACACAATCATTTTTTATAATAACTTCTCACAAAGAAATGAGAAGTAATCAATACTAGAATGGGTTGCAGTGGCTTCAGCAGACATCAGCCTTTAAAAACATATGTAGGTAACACATTTTTCCTTGCTGGTTTCTATGGTGTCATTTTGGAATGAAGCCCTTTATTTGCTTATAAAAGGGAAACCTCCTCTTACCTCTCCACAAGTAAAGAAGAACTGGTAAATAACACATCAGTGGAAAATATTGCTTCTAGATTCAAACCCCTGAGTTCTTATTGTGTGTGTCTGTCGGAACGTGAAGAAGCTTACCGACTGGTGTCGTTGTCAGCTGAGGACTGTAGTGGATTGTGGGTAAGATTCAGAGAAACGTTTGGCTGTGTCATATATATGTCTGCATGTATTTGAGGTCCCTGTGTGTTTGCGTTTCCGCGTGTGTTTGCGTTTCCGTGTGTGTGTGTGTGTGCTCCTCAGCAGTTGAGAATTGGTCTATTTCGGTCTGGTCTGAATGGGAACACGGAGCCATCAGAGTCGGCCTTCCCTCTGTGGGGACCCAGCGTAGCCACGGCCTGGAAGGCAACACACACACACACACAGTTGTTAAAAGATGCCTACACACACACTAATGCCACCAGGGGACAAAGACACACCTCTGAATATCAACATTTGCACACCTTTCTGATAGCCGTCCAGTCCTCTAGGATGTCCAAGTCAGGCAGCATGTAAACAATATACGGGCGTGAGAGGGTTAAGGACAGCAACACGAAGAAGGAAGCAATTAAAATTTGAATATCAGGACACATCTACATACGATATATATGGAATTAATATAAGCAGTACAAGTAGAAACTAGTAGTATCAATGAGAACAGTAACAGTAGAAGGATATCGGACACCACAGAAGGTCGTCTCCTCTTCTTATCTGGACTTAACGCATCTCTCCTCTTCTTCCTTCCTGATAACTCATCATTCCACAGCTCTGATAGAGAGACACAGGCAGCTTCAAATGTTGCGTGTGCACTGAATGTAATATACAGTGCTGGAAGTGTGTGGTGTGTTCTTATTACTGTAACACGCATAACATGAGGGAATGTAATGCCTGTGCTCTGTGTGTTACCTGATGTAATGTCTATGCTCTGTCTGTCTTCCTCCAGCCTTCTGATTTTCTCCTCCAGTTCACTCTGCACTGTATCAAACAGCAGCAGCTTCTCACTCTGCACACGCACAAAAGCATGGACATAATATTAGAAAAGAATAATCAGTCAGCTCTAGCTAACATGCAAGCATGCATCCAAACACTGACACCACCACCAAATACATAGATCAAATGACACTCACTTAAATTCAAATCAAAGTCTGAATGCTTGATGACTCATGGGGACATGGACCCAAGAGAAAATGCATGACCGTATCAATACCTCTTTGTAAGACAGACAGTAATTAAAGTGCTTGCGTGTGTGTGTGTGTGTGTGTGTGTGTGTGTGCGCACGTGTCTGACCTCCCAGTGCTGGCATGCTGCCTGGGTCTCACACTCATACTTGTTCTTCAAAGAGTCCAGACACAACTCTCTGTAAATGCCTGGCAAAGACAGAGGGGAGCAAACAATAAGAGAGTGGATAGGGAGATGATGATGATAATAATAATAATATTAATAATAATTATTATTATTATTATTATTATTATAATAATGAGTGTGTAAGTCTGAGTGTGTGTTGAAGTTACCTGCCACCTTGGTGCGGACCTGCATGTTCTCCAGCAGTACTGCCAGAGGCTCCAGATATTCTGCAGCCCGGCCAGCCTCCACTTCTGCCAGCTTGCTGTTCACCTGACTGAGACGCTCATGATACAGCCTGCACACAAACACAGGCGTGAGTTTTTCAAATTTCAATGTCAAAATGTAAACTTAACCAAAATCTATTTCAGTCTTACTGGTCTTTGAGATCCGTGAACTGTTTCTCCAGGTTGGACATTTCATCCAGACACTCCATCCTCCTCCGCTCACAGTCCTCCTCATCCATTTCTGGAGCACAATAAAGAGAAACAAAAACACCTCCAGGTTCATTTTTAGGAAAACTAATATGAAAGACACATATCTCTGCTAGGTTATGCATCCAGTTAATCAGAATCATACGCGGAAATAATTATTCTTTATCGGCAATCATCAACATTATGTGCTTCTTTCAGATTTTCTCACCGGAGCTGTCTCCATCCTCAGAGACAGAGGAGGTGTCAGAATCCTCCTCCTCTGAGCTGGACGCCTCCTGCTCGTGCTCCTCCACCTCCATCTCCTCTGCAGTGCTCTCCTTCTTCTCCCGGTCACGGTGCACCGGCATGGCAGCAAGTCAAATCAGACTGGTAGTGTTGAATAGAAACACAGTCAGGCTTCCTTTTGCAGTTTTACCTACAACAGGTACAGCTTTAATATATTACTTGATTCCATTTGTTTTGTTTTGTTAGTAAGGCCTGTAGACAATAAAAAGCTTAACGACTGCAAATCATGCCCACACTTCATCTACCGGGCAGTAGTGCATGTACATCAGAAAAGTCCTGTCAAAGTCCATAATGATGTTTTTTCCATCTGCATGATTCGTAATTATAATAGTACGAGTGTCTATTAGTTGAAAAGCCACCGAAACAAACGACAATTCTCCATATTTTCTCTGGCATGTTGATGGTTCATCTATTTGTAGAATTATTTTTGAAACGTGGGAAATGCTGTGTTACGTCAATCCCTGACATCCCTAAAAAAAAGAAATGAACCCCTATTGGTGGATGGCTTTATTACATTGCTAGTGATTAGTTATTAAAAGTCACTCGTGCAAAACAACAATACAATTTAACTAGAAGGTCTAGCTGTTTGTATTTTAACCATTTAACTATACAGGATAAATAAACGTTAACAAACGACAACACACCTAGTCAGCATTGCGTTAGCATGATAGCAGGCTGGATTAGCACGACTTGTCACAAAAAGGCATTAACAGTGGAGATTAAAACAAAATCATAACTCACAAGATGTGGAGGTGCGGGCTGTTTGTAAGAATGTTTAAGGGCAAGCTATTTTCAGAGATAAGAGGCTTAAACTTATTTTTCCTCGGTTACAATTTTACTCGTGTGTCCCAGCTGAGCTAAAAACAAATCTCAATAGGGCGCTCTTATTTGTATAGGGAACTGTAGTTTTCTGTGTCGCTCATATTTACGTCACTGAAAGTCTAACATCCAGCCGTAAACTACGTTACCCAAGATTCAGCACTGTATATTGAGGCTGAGAGTTCGAGCTGAATTTTCGAAAGGCGTTTAAAACGTTAAAGCCAGTACAACCGAAAACCCCGTTTCTGTCTACGGATATTGCAGTTGTATAACATTCATATATGATAGTTCAAATTGAATAACCAAAGTTTGGCTATTGCTGAACTATTTTGGCGTTGAATTTCTCGGTTATCCATTATTTTGTTTTCCCTCCTCCGCCATGATGTTTTCTAAGTGAACAGCGGAGCTAGCTAACCAGCTAGTTTAGCCTTCAAGCTGCGGACTGCTGTGGAAGGGGGTGCGATGGATGGATGCTTTGCCCCGCTACGTTTTGCATGCTTGTTGTAGTTTACACAGGATGCGCATTCTGCGACAGGATATACCCCTTAATATAATCCGCGCTGTTGTGGAGGGCTGCTAATTCGCAGCGCGGCGTTAATAAATGACCCAGGAGCCACGGTTTTTCGTTATAGTTTGAAGATTAACGCTCGCTGAGGCTGTTTAAGTGGCTACACAATTAGCTCCTCCTTGCTGTCTAGTCTACCATCGCATTTTTGTCTCCTGCCCCAGGAATGTTTTCCAAAAAGCCTCATGGAGACGTTAAAAAATCAACACAGAAAGTGTTGGACCCCAAGAAGGACGTGTTGACGCGGCTGAAACATCTCAGAATAGTCATAGGTAAGTTTAAAGTCATTATTAAGCAGCTAACACGTTAGCTTCTACGTGCCAATCTGTGCATACAGGGAATGTCAAACTCATCTCGAAAATCATGAAATTCAAAATTGCCTTGCATGTCAACAGAGACGCAGCCTTTAAATAACAAACTTTATTACCTCTTTTAGTATCCATTCATCAATTCGGCATCTCGCATGCAGTCTGTAGTCCAAGCATTTGATCACTCAAAATTCTTTCCACATTCGTTTATCTTTATTAAAGTTATTGTTTTTTATCTTTCGCCTCGGAATGATTGTGATGGGCAGTAATGAGCCTTGCTTATACAGGCTTATAGTGGAAGATGTATAAAAGTAAATGAGGCTAGCTGTTAGTCAGGCTGTTGTGATTTCGCCAGGGGTGCGCCTGTGTGCTGTACAAAGACCTGCTGCGTGAGAAATGCTGACTGTTTTATTTTTTAATACGTGTTAGGATGTGTTCCAACACAACACTAACTGCAGTGTTTTGAATGTGTGGACTGGGAGAACAGGGAGGACGACAGGGTAATGGGTATGAAGAAGTGTGGGGTGTGTGTGTGTGTGTGTATCTTTCACTGACACACACTATCTCTCACACATGTACACACCCACAAAAACACACACGGACCGAAGAGGGAAACAGCCTCTACTATGTCCTCTCTATGTCTCTTTACAGTAGCTCAACTTCCTGTTTCTATTGTAAGAGCTGCTGCTCTGTGTGTGTGCGGGACAGAGAGGACAGAGGGTGTGCCCCACTCTGTGATCTATGGGGAACACAAGACCTCGATAACAATCACAGAGACACGCACACGTAAACACACTTTGCAGTCACATGGTTTGGGAAAGAATGTTCAGACAGCTGAACAATAGCTAGCAGCACATTTCTAACCATCATGGGGTCAGACCTGCACTTGAAGAAAGTGCATATGGGCACTAATTAGTTGCAACACTGATAAGACTCTCCACTTAGAGAGCAAGCAGCCTAAATAATATACCCCACAGCAAGGATTACTCGTCCATGTTGCTGGTGTTGTTCATGTAGCTGTCATTCTTGTGAAAACTGATTCTGATGGACCAGTTTTCTTTACCCTAAAACAAAATCCTACCCTGAAATATGTTAACCGTTGTCACTATAGGAAATCGAGAATGAGCACTAAGAGTGCTAAAAAAAAAAAAGTTTTTTCTAAAAGAATAGTTCATTCTTGAGGCGAAAGAATGATTCAACAAGAAGCTATTTCATTGCTTTGCACTCCCTTTGATGTAATCAGGTTATTAAGTAACTGCTCACCAGCCCTGTTTCACCCTGTTGTTGATGCAAGACCAAAATGGAAATACCTCATCCCACTGTTGTGTTTAGGATAATGGCTCAACTATGACTACATTTATATGGAAGTTAATGATCTAGCCATTTCCTCCATTTAATGACAGAAAACCCCTCCTCCATATCACATTAGAAGATCACAATTTCCATCCATTATTAAAGGTAAAACGCAGTCTTTCTGTTCTTCCTACCATGACGATCCCTCGAGTTAGCAAAAGCACTTATTCAAGTACAGTCATCGGAGAATGCTGTTTTAATGGCATTTTCTTATTCAGAGTATAGTTAGAAACTTTTAGAGATTACTGGTTCACACTTGTTGACTGTGACGTAGAAAGAACGTAAGGTCGTTGTGGACTCAAAGAGTTCAGCTTTCAGACTTCATATAAACAAACCCAGAGACTATTACCAGAGGCTCTTCTGAGTGTGTGTGTGTGTACCTGCGCACATGCGTATGTATTTCCTTTCAGTTTTGATAGTGGTGGTGGAGGTTGTATTTTCAGTAGGTGTGTTTTATCTCTGCTGTCTGACTATCTAATATGTAATGACAGCCAGAGGTGTTGAGGCACAGATTCAGTGCAGGACACATGTAGGTAAACATCTCTTCCTTCAGAGCAGTATATCTGAAACTATAGCTGGGGCGCAGACTGGGCAGCAAGTCTTTTCTACTACGTATTTATTAGAGAAACTATATGCTGCGGCGAGGCTGCATAAGTCAAATATACTTCCTGTGATGAGTAGCCAGAATTGTATTGTCTTAACAACAGTTATTCCTCATTGTTATGGACTTGTTTAGACTTCTTAGTCTCAACATTTTGACTAAAACTGAATAGGGATTAGAGAAAAGCCTCTAATTGGTTAAAATTTCCAGTTCAAAGTCACGTTACTTAGATATTCATTGTGAAGTTGTCTCATTGTCCTGTTTTTCTGACTGAATCCAGTTAAGAGAATGAACAGTTGAGACGCATATTTAAAGTTTTATATTTGTAATAGGGGGCTCCTCCGTGTTATAAACGTATGATGCGAGGAATGAAAGAGAGAATGGTCATGGAACCAAACCGGGTGCTGAACACCGTTTTTAGCACTCACAAAGTTTAGATTTTAAGGAAATCAAGGACAGGCTTGTGGACAGCTTTGAGTTAACCCTGATGTTGCTTTATTCCCCTTTTCATTTTCCAGAGAATGCAGAGCCTTCAGAGCTGAAGCAGTTCTTCGACCTGAACTATTCCCATATTTACTATGTCTTCTTTGAGAACTTTGTCACCATTGAGGTCAGCCTCAAGCAAAAAGGTACGTTTTACTCACAAAGTCAAATACCGAGCAATTAAGATGAGCTCTGATTAGTCAACTTTCACAGGGAACAAATAAATCAATGTATCGGTGCTATTTGTTTAGCCATGTCATTGTGCTTTCTTTCATGCTCATGTGTGTTTCAGGTCACAAGTCTCAGAGGGAGGAGCTGGATTCGATTCTCTTCATCTTTGAGGTAATAAATTATTATTGCAAATTGTGTGATTAAAATGTAAATCCAGAGAAAACTCTTACAAAATGTTTGCTGCAGCATGGCAGCAGACTGGATCTCTGACATAATGTGACATTATTCCTCTAACTTTCTGTAGGTGGTCTTGGTCAGTACCACTGCACCAGCATTTAGCAACATTCATAACTGGGTGGTGCTTAGAGTAGCCAGGAATAGTGTGTGTGAGTGTGTGAGTGTGTGAGTGTGTGAGTGTGAGTGTGACCTCCATTTGGCCCTCCACACACTTGACATTCCGAACAAGGCTGGCCAAAGCACAAGTCCACTGAGTACTTGGATAAAATAATCAGAATCAGATCAGAATCAGAAATACTTTATTAATCCCAGAAGGGAAATTGCTTTTTGATACAGTTACAATGTAAATAAAGTTATTGAAAAAAGAAAAATAAACAGTAGAAAATAGAGGGTGTAGAGGGTTTAGAATGTAGTGTGCTGAATAAAGGGTTTCCCTGATGGTTATTAGTCAAAATTAGAGCTGGACAATAAACAGGGTTTACAGAATCATTGATAACTTAAATCAGTTAGACTGTAGGTTAGATGGTCTCTCCCTAGCAAAATATATAAAACTGAAGTCAAAAATAGTGAAACTAATTCTAATCTGTTTTTTTTTTCTCCTCTCCAGAAAATCCTCCAGCTGTTGCCAGAGAGAATCCAGAGTCGATGGCAGTTACACAGCAACGGTAAAAAAAACACACAAACACACACACACAAACAAACACACACAAACACACACACACACACACACACACACACACACACACACACACACACACAAAAAAAATCACACCCCCACAGAAAACACTCAGGCACCCAGT
>JAVQJD010057484.1:0-13059 GCA_036023655.1 Nannoperca australis
GTTGGGTCTTTGTGTGTGTGGAAGTTGGTCTCGACCGGCTCCATGTGATTGAGTGCCCTGAGATAACTTTGTTATGATATGGCGCTATATAAATAAAATTGAATTGAATTGAATTCTTCCTGGTAAATCCTTTCAAGTGGGTTCTGAGCGTCTGTGAACTGCCCGGTCTGTCCACAAATGCTGAGAAAGTCCTTGGCTTTATGCTTCAGGTTGTTGTGCTGAAAGGTGAAGAGTTGCTGAGTGGTGTGCACCCTGGAGCAGGTTTACTTCAAGGACCTCTGACTATTTGGCTACTTGTGTGACTGAGAGATTTAATTGATCGATTTTTTATACATTTTCAAATATTTCAAATTTTTCTTCTTATCACAAATTGTTTGCCAAAACGTTTATTTAATTCATTCTAAATGGAATTTATAACACAATTACCTTGAAAAATTTGAATATTTTCCAAAGCCACTGGACTGCACACAAAGGCAAGGACAACCCTTTACAAACCTTCTTTAGGGACTAAAATCTGTAACTGCAATGTTCCATATTTACAGGGTTAACTGAGGTTTTAGAAAAGCAGCACTGCCAAAATGTACATGTTTGTACTGCATAATATATTTTAAGATGTTCCTATTTAGGGGTGGAAATGCCTGTGCCAGAAGAAATAGTGTCTCAAATGTAACATCTGGAAGAAGCTGGCATTTTCATGAACAGTCTTCAGTAATAGCTCAGACAGAAAAGACTCAAATATCAGCTGTAAAGACTAATGCATCACTTTGAAAGACACATGTAAGGTCACTTTGCACCACATGCTGCACATTCAGCACCACAAGACAAAAGGCCAGCTATGCAACCGGTTGTTATTTTAAAGGATTTTCTTGACATACAGCTGGGTTAAAAAATTCCCCAAACAATCTTGAGACGTCTTTTATATGATTTTAACCCTCGCCTCCCTCACACACACACACACACACAAAACAGATGTAAGGCATGAGTAAAGAAGAGTTGCAAGGGGGGATATGAATGGAGGGCAGCAGGAAAACCAGTAAACGAGGGATTCATGTCTCAACATCACGATGCGATCCGGTGCCCGCCAGCGCGAAACTCTGAAATTGCATCATAGTGATTTGAGCTCTCTCACATGTGTGGCCACATGTGGCTCATTGATGCCTAGCTTGTGGTGTGACTGACCAGATGTGTGTCTCTCTCTGACCAACATACGTTTGTCTAACTTGCATGGGAATACAATCTTTATACATCTTTATCTGCTTCTAAGTGGGTGACAATTTGGAGGTCCACTACAGGACATTTGGTACCAGAGTCTCATTGTTATTGTTGTCAAGATACTGTATGTGTCGCAGTGAAGACATTCTGTAGTAAATTCTGGTTTGTTCATTTTAACTGAACAAATCTGCCAGCATTCTACAAACAAATATGTTGGTTTTACCTAATTAGCAGACCTTAAAAAACTGACTAGTGTATGGCTCCAAACCTGTGGCCAAGCAGGTATGCGCCTACCTGCTTTTCTCTCTTTCTGTCTCTGTTTTATGTCTTTCTCATCATCTTTTTATTTTCTCAGTGTCAATCTCCATTTCCCTAAGTCATCTGGATATGTTAAATACATCGCAGGGCTGTGAGATGTGTTTCCTGAAGGGGAAAACATGACTTTTCGCTCATTTTTCAGAGCTCAGCCCTACTAGCTATCTTGCGAGTTAGCTACTAGATGTTCTTCTAGCTTAAACAACTCTTCTGCACATTTTCTAAGGAATATCTCTAAGAATAATGTCAAAAATGTCTACTATCCTCAACTGCATTCTTTGTGTGTGTCTCTCTCTCACTCTCTCTCTCTCTCCCTTTCTCTCCTTCTCTCAGCATTTCCATCAAATAGAAGCAGTCAACCAACAAGTGTCTGACAGCCAGAACAGTCTGCAATACTTTATCCATAATTATACCATGGCCACCAAGAAAATCATACAACAGCACTGTTGTGCCAAGTGGCCATGATGCAAGATAACACACTCCAAGGTGTCCTGATAGAGAAATAACAGACTACACAGTGGAAGTGACTTCATTTTGGGCCAAAACATTCTTTGCCCTCACCGTGTTTTTGTAAATCAGTGCAATTCTGTAAATGGAAGAGAACACTACTCCACAGTACATACTGTATGCACATGTGTCTGAATGTCTCAGCACTATACACACTGGACGGCAATTATATTGAATGCAATTGCAGCAGTGCCATCTTTAGTTGATTCCAATAGGCTTGAAGCTGCTACGGCACTCTGGGTACCTTGTGATTTATCTGCCTGTGTCCCAAGCACCTTGAGTTGAAAGAAGTCTAATTCTAAGCGGATCGTTTCTTAACATCTGCTTCAGTCCAATCTAAACAGTGCAAGTGTGGATCTTAAAAACTGATTTAAAGTAAAACTGAGGAGAGCCGCTGCTGACCACCCAGAGGTATTTGATATTGCAGAACTTGGATGATAAACAAAAAACATCAAGCCCCAGTGATTGGAGTTTGAGGTAGGTTCTTAGATTACTGTACAGTGTAAAGTTTGTTTACCAGGTGAACATGCTGTCAACATCAAAATGCTCGATGTCAAACCTGAGGAAACATCTACAGGTCAGTTCATAAAACTGCATTTATAGCAAGTTATTGCAAATGCTTGACTGCAGTTGTTGCTGCAAAGGGTGGCCCAACCAATTATTAGGTTTATGGGGCAATCACTTTTTCACACAGGGCCATGTAGGTTTGGATTTTTTTCTCCCTTAATAATAAGAACCTTCATTTTAAAACTGCATTTTGTGTTTACTTGTGTTGTATTTGACTAATATTTAAGTTTGTTTGATGATCTGAAACATTTAAGTGTGACAAATATGCAACGAAATAAGAAATCAGGAAGGGGGCAAACACTTTTTCACACCACTTTTCAGTTTTAAAGTGTGATCACCAACTTGATCACAATAAGCAGTTAAAGAAGAAGTCAGCAAAGCAACTTAAGAAGAAGTAACATCTTTCTTCTGAATTTTCACAGAAATGCTTGATGGATTAGAAGGCTGTGGTTGTACTGAAAAGCACCACAACGTGTATAAATGGATTAATATAAATAGCACTTATGACATAGTGTTGGTGATAAAACAAACGTGCAAACCATTTGTTGCATCTTGTTTGAGCAGATAGAACTCTTGCTTCAATCATTACCCTGTTCACACGGCTTTGAAGGAAATTTCATATCTGCCACAATAACTCACAACATGTGACTGTTACCTGCATAAATGTGGAAACAATCTGGGCATTGGGAGTAAGAATGGGTGGAATGCAGGTCCTTAGACGAGGGGGAGGAGAAATCGTGCTTTCAGTAATCACAACACAGATGGTTCAAGGACCCTTTCTTTTGACTGATGTCAGAGATCATGTAGGGAAACATAAAACAGACATTTCAGGGGAGACGATGAGTCTTTGCATTGGGAGTTATGTTTAGTTTGAACAAGGAGGTCGGAAGTCAGAAGCATCAACTTCTACTTTCAAGATGAATTTTGCTTTTCAGCATCTCACAAGTTGTAGAATAGCTTTTGGATGAGTATGATTTTGTAACCCTGTCAAATCTATCACTCAGAACTTTAAGGACTAAGAACCTGCACTGCTTCGCTGGTTGCTGAGGAAACCACTGAGCTCCTGAGAACTATCCTGTCCCCATGTTTGAAGTGCTGGTGTGTCATGTCCAGGGTGACTGATTATCCACTGAACAGTCGTAAGATACATAGAAGTTTGGAAGAACGGTAAATTAAAAATAAATGTTTTAGAAACTTAGACTGTAAAATTACATTGCACACATAGTTAAAATAGTTTAAACTACAACTTAAAACAGCTTAACCTTTATCACCATCTCTTGCAGATTTATTTGTATGCAAAGGCAGTCATGAGAAGGCAATGTTTTTATTATTACTCCTTGCTATCTCTGTTTACCTATTTGAATCTTTTCCTGTCATCACTTCATAACCCTCTGCAGTAGCAGCATTTGTAGTAAAATGCTGCATAATATGCATTGAGATATGCGTTGCTAAGGAAGCTCTCACAGATGGGGTGGTTGGAACTAAACTGTTGATAAAATACAGTTTTATTTGCAGCAAAATAAAAAACTCTGCTGTCCTCCTGTGCATCTGCTTGATTGAAAGGCGCTAATCTGTCTACAGTGTAAATGCTTTTCACACTCCACTATAGCATCAAAAACCCACTGATGTTTTTGGCAGTGGGTGGTAGGTAAACAGTGTTTATTTGTGAATTCACCACAGACAGCGAGAACACACACACACTCACACACAAACACATACCATTTGAGCCTTAGATCAGTATTAATTAGCTAACATCCAAAGGGCAAGGATGGTTACGTAGGGAGCATATTACAGTAGACCTTTACAATCTTTTAGAAATGTTATGTTTCCACATATACTGGGTGCATGTGGGAATGTAGGTGTAAAGGTAAATTCATAGCATCACCAAAAATGTGAATATAATGACTATCCGGATGAAACTTCACTGTGATCTGGCTATTTATTTTTGTTTGTTTGTTTGTTTGTTTGAGGCAGCATTACGAAGGACATATCATGTAATTAAAAGAGATATTCTTTTTGTATATATTCTAGCTATTTATAAAGTTTGCTTCTGTGCAACTGTGTGGCCCATCAGAGATCTGATGGCAGCGTCAGTCTTCAGTAAATTCTCATCTCTCCCTAAGGTATGTGAGTATAAATGCAAATGGGGATTTTGGCCTGAGGGTTAGGGTCAAGAAAATTCCAGGGGGCACAACAGTAATAACATCTTCAACAGAAGGTTTGGAGGAGGGCACTGCAGAGGGAAATTTCAAGGAGTCACCAAAAGCATACAAATTCAACATATGATGGCGACAAATTGACAACAAAGTTCATAGCAACCAGGCCATTAGTTTTGTTCTAGCAGCCTAAATTCTTGGTCAAGTGAAAGTTTTGACCTGACCTGCTCTAAATGTTGTAGAAGCCTGGTCAGCAGTTATTGAGATATTCTCCTTTGGGTCAAAATGTTGGACGACTTCATCAGCCATCACTTGTTGGGCAGAAACAAAGTGTTCAAGATGTTGTTCAGCAAAGCTTCAATTTCATTTATTCCATGAACTTTGCAGCAATATGTATGGTCATTGCACATTCGTGTAGATGCTTAACTTCACTGGTAATCCTCTTCAGATGCACCTTTCAGGTGAATGAAGACTCAAAACTATTAGCATGATTTGTCATGGCTCCACTCATTCAAGAACAACACATGGCCGTGAACCTGAACTAGACACAGGATTCAAGTATGCCAGATGCAGAGGCGATAGATAATGTTAGAAAGTTGAAATATTGTTACTGCCTTGGACTTTTTACTTTATGACTTTGGAGACACAGCAAAGTATCTTTATATTTCTGTCACAGAAAGAAAAGAAGAAACAATCACTGACAATCTGCTCAAGCCTGACTGAGCTATTCATCTCCATCCTCGCTGCAGGTGAGATAGGAACAGTGAGAAGCATATGCTACATCTAGAATCGCGGATCTTGTTTTGGTGGAAGGATAAAACTGTGCCACATCTTTAACAGAGTTCAGCAAGGAGTGAAGTTAGTTCATGAAATTGTTGTTGTATTTCAATGCCTGAGTCCAGGGCGCAGCATGGTGTATTGACTCTTGCCATAGACAACATCGAGGCGCATACTTTGGGAAGATGCCAACAACACCAGAAATTGAGGATTATCAATATGCTGCTGGCCGGTCATCATGTTCAAGACATTACACCTAAAAGTCCTGAGACTGGCACCACCAGGATGTCCTGTTGGATGATGGCTGGTTGATGCTGGATTATAGCTGACTTGTTTTTATAACCCTTAGGGGAAAAGCTTCAATGAAGAAAAGTAAAAGAAAAATTCCAAACGCATTCTTGAAGAGAGAGCAACGTGGAAAACCTACACGGTTGTCAAACTTTTACTCCCACACCCAACGCCCGCTTGAATATGTTTTCCCGCTCACTCCCTTCCACGAATATTGTTCCAATGCCAGATTTTGATAAAGAGCGCAGCTCTGGCGCAACAAGTCCTTTATTCCAGCCACGTCCCCGTTCTCGGCCCCTGTGTGCGCACGGCCGAGCGTCTCCTATCGGAATAACGGTGCGCACAGCGGATCCAGGCATCTGCTAATGCCATCAAAGCCTTTATCTGAACCGAACGCTCTCCAGCCACGTCTACGTGGCAGGTATACTTTGATTATGTAAAGATGCCCACACCGTGCTTGCATAAGAAGGAATAAGAACCAAAGGAAATTAACTTTCCTATGGACCCGATGTGAAATGTGATTAATTCAATAAGCAGGACAAAATATTAAATACTTACATTGCTTGTTTCCCAGTGAGAGCGGTAGGTGGGTACTTCAGCTTACTCCCTGACTGGTTTCTGGATATCCAACTCAAACCTGATTCTTGGTGCCTGAAATTCTTCCAACAGACAACTCCTAGAGACTCAGCCTGCGCAACACTTGTGTCAAAGTCGCAGCGGTGTACTACAAGACTCCAAATCCAATATACAGCCAGGTAACGCTTTCATTTTATGTCCGTGCAGAAAAGCCCTGTTTTTTTAAAGTTGTTTTATTTATTTATTTTCTCCTGATGAAGTCGCCTTGATGCTGCCTGCTGCGTCTCCGTGCCTCTCTGTGCTGGCGCGGCGGCTCAGCTAAGCTCTCTCTCTCCTTTTCTCTCTCTCTCGCTCTCTCTCTCTCTCTCTCTCTGATCGACTGCCACACACACTCTGCAGGAGAGGACCTTTGTCTGCACATGACATCACTCACACACACACACTGCAAAAAATGACAATTTATTTGTATAAAGACGGGCACTTGACGTTGCTGCACGTCTTATTTTGATGGAGAAACATTTATTTTCCAAAAGGTGTTTTAGCTTTTTACTGCACATCAGTAAAACAAGAGATTAAAAACCCAGACGTTTCAATATTGACTTAAAAATAATAATGTGTAATTATATAACACAAGACAGATGAAAGAAGTACATTTAATTCACCCATTAGTTTTTTTCCCACCCAAAAATATATTGTCTGATGTAAATGTCCCCTTACCAGAGACATTTCTTGTAGTGTTCCCAGTTGAGAGTTGCTCTTTTCCCCTCAGAGCCTAATTGGAAACACATTTCAACACAAGAGAGACAGGAAGGGAGAGAGGGGGGGAGTGAATCAGGGAGAAAGAGAGGGTGAAACTGACACTGAGGGACTCAAAGACATATTGTATTCCTTACCAATTAACCTTCCACATATTTTATTGGAAATATTTCCTCCTGTCTGCCGGCGCTGGTGTCCAAGAGAAGTTAAAACCTTCTCATGTGAAGTTCTCAGCTTATGAGAAAGTATTTGGTATAGGGACAGGTATGTCTGCCAGCTTTACGCCATCTGTGAGCACTTAGTGAGGTGTTTGTAGTAAACCAACCGCTGTGGCTGGGGGATGAAATGAAGTGTTGCCACGATACACTGAACAATGTAATGTTTTCTCATTTGTCTCTTTAAGTTATTTGGGACCAATTTCCAAGCAAGGCACAGTAATGTTGCCTTAATATCCCCACGATATTTCCCATACACCAAACCTGGGAACATACTACTCAATGTTAGTTGAAAAAAGACCTGATCGAGCATACGTGGAGGGTCAGCCCCACACTTTAAGTAAAAACACAAAACATTCTTCACTTTCAGTTTCTAAATTGAGAGGGTTTGCTGCTTCTCTTTGTATGAGTCATACTAAACTGAATATCTTTAGTTTTTTTAAGTCTTGGTCGAACAAAACTCTCAGGCTTTAAGAAATTGTGACAGACATATTTTGGAACCATTTTCTGACATATATAGACCTCAAAGTCATGTATTTGTCCCCCTCCCACCTGGCCACCTTGCTGCACGTCATGAAAAACCCAATAAGTCGTCCAAACTCAATGACAAAGGCTCACATGGCTGCCGGCAGGTGTATGCTTGTGTTGTAGGAAGGTGTGGTGCAGGACAGTTATCACCAGGGAGGCAGTTGTATGTTGAACAACACTGTTTACTTTTATTGTTAGTCCAGCAGACAAACAGTTTGTAAAACAGAATAATGAAACAAATCGGAACAAACAAAACAAAATGGTCATAAAGACCTCAGCCGTATTTCAGTTCTGAAAATAGATGAAAACAAATAAAACCTTACTCCAAGCTATACTCTACTCTAAGTACCTACTTTAACTATATCGATCTAACACTCACACTCTTCTTCCAACCTACTCAACGCTCTTCTCCCAACCTACTCTGCCCTGATCTGTTCGTTACCTCACCTTTTTATACTCCAGGAAGGACCGTCCCCCTTATTAGCGCTAGCAAATAGTATCCTAGTGTTCAGTTTAAAAAGGCCTGCCGGCTTGTCAAACTTCCTTTGCCTCTTCTCAGTCTGACAGCCTTCTCCACCGGATCCAGACACTGGCTAACCCTCCAGAATCCGTTACGTGTGGTAGGTTTGCTTGGAAAAATAATAACCTTGAACATGGTAAGTCTTACAACAGTAATGGTATTATTATCCATGTCCAACAGGTAGTGTATCTTGTTTTACACACACAATCACAGTCACAGTGAGGAATGAGACGCTTCCTCACAGCTTGTTTATATTGGATGATCATAAACCATTTCCTAATTGGAAGATGGACTCTGGCCTTATTTATTCAGCAAACAAAACATAATCCAGATCAATATAAACCTAATTCAGGCACAGCAGCTTCACATGTGCTATAAGTCATCATATCACCTTTATAGATAGAATCTTTTGTATTGCCATTTCTTCATGTTATGATGATGCAAAGACTTGTGTTCCTTTTAGAAAAAAAGTTTGAGTGGAAGCAACTTTCAAAGAGTTTTGGAGTAGCAGTCAGTCCAAGGTGTCTGTCTATTGAAGATTATTAGGTTTGAGACAAGGTTGCTCCTCTGAGAATTTAACATCAGAGTATTAATAGGAGCCTTGTTGGCAATGAGACAGTTTTTAAAGCTAGTCACCCTGCTCATCAAAATATCTGTGCAGGAAGTAAAAGATCAGAAAATTATCTGGATGAGGTTCCCGTCACTGTTTGGGCAAGGGTGAGATCTGGACCTGAGTGTGTCCTGAAAAGTCTCTCTCATGACTGGTGGGTGGGTTCAAATACCATAGTCTACATGCTGTGCAGGCCAATGTTGATGCTCTTTCTTCTCAATCTTCCCCTCAATGTTCTTTTTAATGCTTCCATGTTTCTCCACCAATGCACTTTTGTTCTGTTCCTCCTGGTAGATGAAAACGTACAGTGTGAAGCACTGATTCCTGTAATCCACCCACTGTATAAGTCTCAAATGTGATGTTTTTAGAACATTATTTTACCCTTTTTGGGCGTCTGTGGCTCAGGAGGTAGAGCGAGTCGTCCATTAATCCATTGCGTGTCATTAAAAGGAAACAAAAGCAGTGAAGACTACATGTCATCTAGTTCACTTGAACCTACCAGCAACACACTAAGTACCTTGGAGTGTGAACACACAACCTTGTTAAATGTGTGCTTTGGACCTTTGTCTTTTGTTCTTCATGGTTAAAGTCACCCAAGGATTAAAAATGGTCATATCACTGCAATAAAACATTGAATGTACTGTATGAAAGTACATAAAAAAACATTATATAAATAAATAAGATAACTTCCCTTTTGTCAAATTTAGCATTGCATCCAAGGAAACCTATAAACTTATTTTCTTCTCCTTTTCTTTCCTCTCACTTATTTTGCTCCTCTGACTCAGAGATTTTATTGTCACAATTACTATCTGACAGTCTGCACTACACAGGTCAGATGCACATGATCACAGTCAAGACTGACTATGTATGCGTGTGTTCTGGTCTCTCTCTGTTATTGTCAGAGCAGGACAGAGATATGAGATGGCGATGCAGATTAGCCGTGGTGAATTCCTTTGTCTCAGGTGGTGATACATGGTAACGACCTCTGTCTGTTGAGGATTAGTGATGAAGTGTTCCTTTTGTAATAACTCTTGTATACTGGTTTACAGCCTTAAAAAACTGTAAACCAGCCATTTACTGGGTCTTAAAAAACTGTGTTGTTGTTGCCATTGCCATGGAATAAATAAAAAAAAAAAAAGGTTAATCACAATGTCCAAATTAAGTTAAATTAGATTAAAAGATAAAGTTAGGATGTTACAAGATTAAAACATGGCAATTAACACAGCCAGGTTATGGCCACTGATCAGTTTTTATCCAACAGCTCCAGTTGCATGGGCATGGAAAATATACTGTGGTAAATCAGAAAGGGATTTTTTTAAGGAAATATCTGTCTGTTAGATATTGGCTACAGCTAGCAGCTGATTAGCTTAGAATAACATAAAGACTGGAAGTGGGGGGGATTTACCCCCCTATAGGGGTAAAAACAACATCTCACCATTTTACAGGGGTTATGTGTACAGATCAAACAAGGGAGGTATGACTTTTTAATAAGTACATTTTAGAGGCGCTGGAATTTGGATTTTGTTTGTTTGTTGTTGGTTTTGACAGTGACAGGCTTTTCATCCTTTGTACTTAGCTAGCTAAAAGTACATACACAAACACACACATACACACACTTCTCAACTCATCAAATCATTTGCTCAAACTGTCGTTGCAGGATGCTCACAATGGCCCTAATAAATTTTTTATTAACAGAAAAGACAAAATTACCAGATGAACAATTCAAATTTTCTCCCACCAGTGGACCACATTTTCAGCCTTAATCTCACACACACACACACACACACACACACACACACACACACACACACAAATGCTGTTGTGGAACCAGGTAAGCAAACAAACAGCCACACAGAGAAAGAGGCAATCAGGCAAGAAAGCATGCGTAGATGCACACACACACACAAACACGGCTGTTATGTGACAGCTGTTTGTTATTGAGTCTGAGGTCAATGAGGTCTAGTGTTTGTAGTGGCTCAAAATCTCACTGTGGCATCAGGGTCAGTGCACTGCTGTGTGTGTGTGTGTTTGACTGAGAACATGTCCTCAGTAATGTAGATTAATGTGAAACTGTATCTTGTTCCTCTTCCTTGGACCTGCATTATAGCACAAAGCCAGACGTTTCCACTCTAGAAAACTTAAATAAAAAAAAGGAATAGTTCGAACGCACTTACTAGCATTCTTGATAACAGATAGGTGAGACGACCAATATCCTCTTCATTTCCATCTATTAAATATAAAGCTGCAGCCAGGAGACATTAGCTTAGCTTAGCATAAAGACTAGAAAAGGGGTCTGTCCCTTAAAACACAAGTTCACTAATTGGTAAGTTACATATCTTGTTAGTTTAATTCATTTCCTTCCAAAAACATCAAGTCGCAGTTTCACTGTGGTGTTAGTGCTGTTGTCTGGCAACTTCCTTTATGCTAGGCTAAGAAAACCATCTCCTAGCTGTAGCTTCATATTTTATAGACAGAAGAGAGTTGAATCAATGTTCTTATCTAACTCTTGGCAGGAAAAGTGAAAGAGCATTTCCCAAAATGTCAAACTATGACCTCTCAATTAGTCTTCTTGTATTTTCTGGTGTTTGTCTGGGCATTGATTCTCCATTAGTTATGCTTGCATGCTACTATAATTCCAAACGTCAGGACACGTGTATGTGAAAATGCTGAACAGCCATCCACGCTGCATTGTATATTGTTGCTCAGCTTCCAATGTGCAGTTTAACGCTGGGATTCTTATCTAGCCTCCGACAGATTAGATTGTATTGTGGCAGAAACTCTTTCTAAACTGTCCATGACCTATGACTCTAATCAGGTCATCACAGTTGATACGTTTGTGTTACTGCGTGCCTTCTAATTCAAAGCAGGTCAAGAGCAATGCTACGATGCTAATGTAGCCCCCACCAGAGCAGTGCAGCATGGAAAAGCCATTACAGCTGACAGAAAGGCCTTTTATTTGGTGAACTAAGCTCAGCTTCACATAAGGAACCAATTACCTTCAACTGCTTTCCTCAGAAAGCAGCTGAAGAACCCCCACCTCTACCTTCTTGTGTCTCCATCGCCCACTTCTCTCCTCCGTCTTTCTCCCGCCATGCCCTCCCTCGCCAGTACTTACCTCTCTTTATGCCTCTATCCCTCCCTTTCCTTCCTTTATTCTTCCCTCTCTCTTTCTCCTTCTCCCTTGCTGGCACCTCTCTCTTTAGCTAACCCTCCTTTTCCTTCCTGTCTCCCTCTCTATCTGCTTTCACTCTTTGCTCCTCCACCCTTTCCTGCCAACAAACCTTACTTTTATATATTTTCCCCCTTATTTAACCAGTAAAGTTTCTCACTGGTTCATCCCTCTCATAACCTTTCCTTGCCCCCGAGTCCAGCTCTTTCTGCACCCCACTTGTGTTTCTCTTTCTAATCCCTCCCCTTGTTATCATCCCTTCATTCCCTGCTTCTATCGCTCCCCCTGTCTCTCACCAAATTCCCTGTCTCCTTTTTCTTCCTACACTTAAAAAGGAAAGAAATTTAGACATTAAAGTTGCACTAAGCAGAATTTTAATCATCTTCCTTATTTCAAATGAACAGCTTAAAGCAAGTCAAGATGGCACCGTGTGATACGTCTAACGACGGCCTATTTAGAGCTTTGGCGATCAAACACTGTCAAATTCTCAATGTGACTGCTTCTACAACCCACACCTGCAAAACCACCAAGAGCAATGTGACAGGAAATTATGCACAATACACTGGCTGAGGGGGCATTGTAAGTTAATTTTTGTAATTAAAAAACACGGTGTCAGCACTACAAATTTATTTTTTACCAACATCATGCAGACATGAGAGTGTTGCAGACAGATGGCGTGAGTGGTGTGTGTCTGCTGGCATGTATTTATTTGTTTTTGCATTTTATCACTATTCACCATGCAATAGCTGTGTCCCAATTCAGGGGTTGCAGCGTTCGAAGTGCGCATTTGAAGACCGATTACGTCACAGCGTCGCGACAAGGCTGTCCCAATTCAAAGGTAGTTCGAAGAGTACTTCGAATGT
>JAVQJD010057488.1:0-49316 GCA_036023655.1 Nannoperca australis
TCACCAGCCCTTACAAGTCTGATGAGACATCTTGTTGTTTTCAATCATGGTTCTATGCACTTTATGTAAAGCTCTTATTTGGAAGTCGCTTTGGATAAAGGCGTCTGCTTAATGCCTAAATGTAATGTAATGTGATGTAATGTAATGTAATGTAACTTGTTGCATGCAGAACTACAGATGGAACTAAAAGTGTTCAGTTTTAGCAGCATAATACTCTATCCCTAATGGAAATTGTTGACGTAACACTCGAGGCCCTAATGGAAAATTTGTGAATGGGAGAACTTCTTGACTACCAAAATACACACATACTGTACAGTGCACAACACACACAACAACAAACGTAGAGTGCTTAGAAACAGGCACTGCTACAAAGATATTCTTCAGCAGCCTTCTCTGCCACTTTCTCTATGCCAAACTCCAAAGTCTGCCTCAGTCTCTCTCACACACACTGCATTTTAAATGTACACTTCATTCTCTGCCCCCCCCCACAGCAGCACGACACAGAGGACTATCCTGCATCTTAATAACCACATCAGACTGAACCTGTCTGCAGTCAGTAAACACACTGTAAACTTACAGTATACATTTTATACAGATGTTAAAGAATAAAACATTTTTGTTTCACAGGACAGATTTATCCTGGCTTTTTCACTTTAGCTTCTGTTTCCTTTAATTTGCATATCATCAGGCAGTTACGCTCAGGGTGTGCCAAGGAGCAGTGCACCATAGCTGGTTGCCAAGGAAACTTGCTGGAATTTTCAAACTGGCCAATAGGGCCTGTTGGTTCAAGCTTTTTGAGTATATACATTTCTTTAACCACTCCTGAGTATGATGACACGCTTCTCACTATATCTGCTCATTTTTGTAGCAATGCCACAGTTCATTTGATTGATTCCATTTTCAAAGGCAAAACCATTACTTGTTCAAACTTTCCATTTTCCAAGGTAAATCTATTAATAATTTAAAAACTATTCCAAAACAATCATGCCAAATTACAAGAGACCAGGCAGTAAATAAAAAGGATACCAAATAACAGTTTTTTTAGACAGAAAAGTCTTTTTTTCTTTAAGACATTTAAAGAATGTTGTACTGGAAAATATAAAATGGGTGCTCTGAAATGGTTTGTTTTATCATTTATATTATAATATTTGCCACATATAAATCTTTTTCTTGTCTTTTGTCCCAATTTGGACTGACAATCAAAATGTATGTTATTAAGAAATTCAAATTAAAGGTGTCTTTTTCTGTCACACAGCAGAAAAAGCTCAGCTGGTATTACCTGTCCACTGTCATAGCCTGACTCATCTGGTAAAGGCTCTTTTGTGATATGGCTGGATAGTTTTCTCAAGTCTAACAGCTGGAGGCATGTCTGAACCCATGGCACGATACTGACACAGCTCCTGCAAATATTTCTTGTGTGCTTTTCATTGAATCTAAGCTTCTTTTATTTATTATTTTACATGTCACTGTCAACCTGCCTTTCCCACATGTCAGGTGCATCACTGTGGTGATGACCTGCTTTCTCACCCTGGTTATCTGTCCATCAGATGCTGTCTGGGTTCTCTTTGCAATGTATTTCCACTAGAATTTGCTCTTAATAGTCCAATAGTTCAGCTACACAGCATCCCTTTGTCAGCACACAGTGCTATCACGAAACAGTAACAGGCAGATGTCAATCAGTGTTAGGTGGGCAACATTACTCTTAAATTAAATGAAAAGAGTACTGTATGTGTCTAGCCCACATTGCGTGGTAAATGATGTAATGTATGATGTATATAATAAAACAATGAAACAACAGTAAAAGAAAGGTACAATTCTACACATTTTAAATTATATTGGTAATAACATAAAATTAAGTTCAAACATGCAATACAATAAATAGTAAATGGACATTTCATGGGATTAAAAGCTTCACCTTGCCACTTCTAAAAATCTCCATACAGAATAATAGTTAATGCATTTGGATGTTATTTCCCATTCCTGGATTTACTCTCTGACACCAGGGCTGTGTTTCTCACATTTCAAATGCACATCAGAATAATGGTTTTAGATTTTACAAAATGAATGACTTAACTAGTAAAAGGACATCACAATACTTAATAATACATCTGTATCATCAGTATGTACCACTGAATGGATATCTTTGCATTATTCTGCATGCCAAAATATAACACTTTAACATCTTATACATATGTACACTCAGTTATAGCTTACAACTTATAAAGTACACCTTCTAAAATGAATACATACCAATACAACAGCCCTTTAATGAATCCTAAATTCATATTTTGTCAACCTCATTTTTATCAATAAGGCTAGACCAATTATTACCTTTCAGTATCACACAATAGCACCACAAACTACAGGCTTCAAAATAATCATAAAGTTGAATCAACACCTCTCTAAAGCGGTTACAACAAAAACTGAACATTAGAAGCATCATGATAGTAGGATTAATTGCAGGGCTGTTGTACTAGATCGTATCAGTTTTAAATAAAGGTGTACCTAATAAACTGCGTGTTTAGATGGGGTGATGTTGTCACCTATCATTTTTGCAGTTTGAACAATTGAATTCATTGAAATGTTCACCCAAAGTCAGTATCGCACATAGGTCTGATTGCTCAGTCATTACCTACACTGGTCACAGGAACCACTTAAATATTAAAACTCTCCTATAATTACTGAACAAGTGCACACACAAGTCAACTGGAGTGGAGTTAACTAGAATTAGAGGTTAAATAGTGGGTGACAAGTCCCTCTTCAGCTGCTTCTAGAGATTTACGACAAGAGTAGTGTCGTGTGTAGTAAAACTCTGAGTTGGTCATAAGGAAAATGCTAAAGAAGCTATATAGAAGAAGCATATGAAACAAGTATAGCGCATACAATAATTATTGTGTGGCACACAAACATACACATAGTGATTAAATATATTTAACATTGGTCAGAAGTGAAGAGCAAGTTCTCCCCTTTCTGACCTCTACCTCCCATCTGCCTCACTCAGAAACTATGTGTTTTAATGCACACATTATCAGGCACAGACACACAGTAGCGCACACAACAAATATCGATTAAAGTCATCTTCTTCATTATTGTTGACAGGTGAGACTGAATATGCCAACAAGATCAGTCACAAGTGAGATATGAACCCTAATAAAGACACGGACACACAAACATACAGAACAGATATATCCACACATGCACACACATATTTGCAGAGTTTACTCTTACTCCTAAGAGTAAACTTTTCAGCAATTTTTGAAGTTTATAAAACATAGCTAAAAACAATCATTTTGATATCTTAGACGGCACTTATAATTATAGATATAATATAATAGTCCCGGTGTGGCTTATCAAGCGTTTGCATAACGCGCAACTAATTATAACCTCTGAGTGCACAATGTGCATCTCTGTGGCCAAATCAAGGTAAGATGGTGGATCTGGCAGCTCCAGTGGGAATAATCATCTCTGGAAAATTGTAGCACTGTGCTAACACAACCTGCCAACCCAACCCATAGAGAGGAGAACATGAACATGTTTGAGACTACATGTGGATCACCATCATTTAAAACCAAATTATGACTAACAGATAATTAGGTTATTTGCTAAGCTTGCTGCAGGGCTGTAGTTTCAACCAAAAGCAATTAAGTTGTGATTATTTTTATATATGAAAAATAACGATATTCTACCTTTGCAGCTTACCTTTGAGCGAGAATACTTTCACTATGGTCATAATAGTAGAGACTGATCTCCCCTGCGGTTAAGGGGAATGTAGCAGAGCACTATTGTAGTGCAGCTTATTGGAAGTGTGTAAATTGCCAGGAGGTCTCCTTTCCCCACTGGCAGCAAGCTAGAGTGTATAGTTTAACTGTATTGACTGCAGGAATCGTGATCAAAGGCTGTTCAAGAGCGTTTGCCACTGTACACACAATTTCAGTTCAACTGCATAGTCAGATAGCTTAAGTATCATAAAATATTACAATTTCATCTCTTAGTAGAAGCCACACAAGCCATCCACAATGCCATAAAAAAAACATATTCAAATCTAGTGTCCTTTCCTTTATGGTTATAGATATAATATTACAAAAGTGAAAGGTGTTTCCCCTGCAAAAAACACAAAGTAAAATATCAAACAAATATCCACTGGGCTAATATTAGTGTCTCCATCTATTCCCATGGTTCTCTCAGACTAGACTCCAAGAGAAAGAGACAGAGGAAAACAACAAGAGAAAAACAACAGAGGGGAACAGGGAGAGGGAAAGATTTTTTTTTTTAAAGTAGAAGCTATATAATAGAGTTAACCCGAAAGGAGAGCGGATCAATAAACTAATTACAGAGTTGAGAATTGGCTATCCTCTAGTGAAGATTAATTCTCTTATGATTTAATTTATTAGTATCTAAATGCACTGTCCCAAAAACAACATTTATTCCCTTCTTACATCACAATCATAAAGGTTTTTGTTCCCTTTTCACCAATGCAGTTAATATTTGAACTAAAGAAAGAACAAGCTTGTATGTGATTTAGGAATTGAGATGGGAAATTGTGAGCCAGCTTCTAATGTATTGGGTCAATCTGGTGCTGGAACATTTGTGTTCTCTCTTAGAACAGTGGTGGTTTGGCATAGCTGACATCAAAACACACTTTGACAACCTTTGTCATTACACTACCCTCTTTGGGTAGGACCTGATGGACACATGGAGGGAGTTAGGGAGGAAGAGGCATGTATGGGAAGTGAGAGGAGAATAACAATAAGTTATACTGGGTCAAATCTCTCACCAGCTCTCTCCCTTGATGGGTGTAGTAAGCAAATAGAGGTAGGAATATGCTAGCCATGTCTTCTGGCCATGTTGCCACTGTGAATGAAGCTAAAAATAGCAACATGGAGACGTGAGAGGCTTTCTAAAGACATTCCAACCAATCACTGATTCAACATTGCATATGTCAGTCTGTGTGTGTGTTTGAAATGTGTAATTGTGTGTGTGTGTGTGTGTGTGTGTGTGTGTTAGGAAGAGCTGTCAAACCACTGTTGCATGTAAGACTCCAGTCAGTTACAGAGAGAAAGAAGTGTGGATGCAAGGGAGAGAGGAAAAGAATAGAATACATATTACATACATATTGTACATGTACATATAGAGGAACAGTCATAGGCACACAAGGTTTACTGACAGACGTATTAACAACCACACATGGTCCACATCAGCTGTTAGAGAACCAGGACAGTCTCATATAAGAAGATATTATTCACAGACAACAAGAGAAAACCTAAATGACCTGGAATGCTACTATTTGTGAATATAGATAGACCACGATCTCCATACTTATCAAACTTTATATTAATGACTGAAGACTCTCAAATGAGTAAAATAAAGCTGTTGGAAAATTATGAGTACTTAAGAGATGTCACAATCTCCGCTACAACTATACCACATACACACAATGTGTCTGTCAGCCACAAGATCAGGAAGGCAAGCTATAAGTCTTCCTTGGAAAACTAAAGGTGTAACAATCAAGAACAGGTCCTTGCTCCTGAAGAAATACAATAGGATGTTGATAACTGAGGACCTAATCAAAGGTTCACAATGCTGGTAGGAAGACTAAACACACCACAGAAGCACAACCAACATGATAAATGCTCTGGTCTCAAAACAACAGTGCAATTCCATCTGCAGTGCAGACCCACCAAGAGCTGAACCTGAAGATTACTGGAAGAGCATTTGGGAGAAACAATCATCACATACCACCGATGCTCAGTGGGTAACAGATCTGAAAGGAGACCACAACATTCTCCCAGAGCAGGGACCAGTCCATCATCACAGCAGTAGACATCCAACAACAGGCACATGAAGAATTGGACAAGCATGAGGGCCTGAGATGATTCACACCTGCTTCTTACAGTAACTAACAGCACTGGATGATGCCTAGTATCTAGAAATGTCCACAAAGGAAAGTGTTGGTTGAAAAACATTAATATCTGCTTAAAAGCATAGTTTAAAAGCTATGCAGTAAAAGACAAGAGGGTAGTTTAAAATAATGTCTTCCTGTACCAAGTACAGTTTGGACTGCTGACCATGCAATTAAGTTCCACGATATGCAAATGTCATTGTTATTTGTTTCTGTCATGTTTTACACCTCTTATCAAATGACTGTATATCCACATGGTTTAATAGAGAGTGGGCGATACGGCAACATATACTGTTATATACTGTACTATGCTGTTTCTACCAAAATATCTATTCCTTTAATAGCTGTGGTTGTTTTAAGCCATTATGGGCACTGCTGCAAATAAATGACCAGGACTGCTTTATTTTTAACTGGCTATGTATTTAAACTCAAGTGCCTTCCTAGACCAGATCTAAAACAGTATTTATTAAATCTATACCCTGTGTAGTTTTAGTGCTTCTCAAACACATTAGTAAGAGTCTACCTGTGTAGTGAAAGGAAAGAGCCTGCAAAGCTTTCAACTATGGCAGCTGGCTTGTTGTTATTGTTGCCATCCTGCTTCTTCTGTGTAATTTATGATTTTCGTTTCTGCAATCAAATAATTACCAAGTTTTAATTTAAGTTTAGTTTCTCTTGCTTGCAGGCTCTTTTGCATTATCACACTCTGTAAGAATAGTTGGGTAGTGGAATATGGAATAAAGGTAATTTAAAAATCAATAACATTAAAAATGTTCTCATTAGCAAAGGAAACTTGTCACAACACACAGAGGACAGTATTCAAATGACTGTATTCTAGAGAGACAGAAGGGCTCTGTAAGTGTCAAGGCCAGTGTCCTGAATGAAACCTGAATGAAACATGAAGCATCCATGAGTAAAATGTCTCCTGCCAATAAACTGCCCATAGAATATCTCAAACCTAGCAGCAGATAGGGAGTGTTAGCAGAGTGGGTGGAGGAGGTAGAACGAAAAGCCAGTCCCCTACACAAGAACATGGGCAGACAGAAGATGTGACAGACCAAAAATCATACCAATAAATAAATAAAAAAGTCATACTAAAGGACAGCACCAGGACACGAGTCACAGCGGCACAAGACTAGCCATTAAACACCATGTCAACAGAAGCAAGGTTTACCCACAATAAACAAGGCCGTAGTTGCAGACAGCGCTAACGTGCCGCTGAGAAAGTTTGGTATATAGTATAAGAGTTTTAAGATGCAAGCAGGAATGACATGGGACAACCAAGTATGTGAGACATGCGCACAAGAAAATATGTGCCTAGTAAGGACTGCACACTCCAGGCCATCCATTTTGGTGTCTCTCAATAAGAGACACCAAAAGGTTGGCTGGGAAGAACAGAGCTGAGATCTGCAAAATTAACCAAATTATTCTACAAACTCACAGGGTCAATGGTAGATGACCCAGACATAAGGAGGACACATGCCGGGGGGGGGATTTCTTTTTCATTCAATTTCTATGAAGAATAGATATCTAGAGAGAATGTACAAAAAGAGGAAAGAGGAGAAGCAAATTGAAAATAAGGACGAATGCAGGTGCAGAGGAGTGGGGCAGTGTGTCTCCCTCCCCCCTTTAGAGAGATGAATGACACCCATTAGCAGTATTGGATGGCTGTCTCTTTTTGCTCCAATCATAGAAATAGAGTTTCAGATGAGTTGGATATGATGAATGACAACTGATACCCATAATGTGAAAAAAAGCACAATCTTTTGCCCTACAGTCTGAACAAATGGTGGTATTGACTGTTAATGCAACTTTACTGTCTCCCACTGCCAAGACAGTAATAAGTTAAAGTTGCAACAAGGACTGGGCACTGAAGACTTGTATGTAATAATGGCATTGGCTTAGTGTAAATCACAAGCTAAATTACCAAAGTTCATCCCATTTTCAAATAATTACTTTTGGGTATTCCTACTGACGGGAAGTGTTCTTAAAGTGGAACTGACAAAACGTACAAAAAGTCAAAACTTCCTCCATGCCAAGACCAACATTTCTCAACACTTTGCAGCACTTGATATTACCACTGTATCACAATATCATGCATCCAAGAATAACATTTCACTGAAAAAGGAAGTGTGAGAATTAAGCCATTTCAGCTCCTCCCTTCTCTCCCGCTGTAAAGGAAAGTGTTGCCTGGTGTGTTCTTTGCATGGTGCTTCTCCTGATCCAGGCTTGAAACACAGCAGGAGGTGTGTAATCCTACTTCAGGCAGACTATTCTAGTGTAATCTCCTGCTCACTCAGAATACACACGAGGCACTTTTTACGGCTCCATAAAAGATTCAAACTCTCAGAGTCTAGCCATCTGTCATCTGCCTGTATGTTTGTCTGTCAGACTTTCTGACTCTCTCTGTTTGTCTTTCTGTCTATCACTATGTCACACTGTATGTCTTCTTGCCTGTTGGTCCATATATTGGACTAAATGTGACTCCTTGAAAGTGAAACCAATGATATGTTGAGCATCTTACGTTACATGAGCACATTAAGGGAAGTCCCTTGGCAATGGGATTAGGATTCATGGGCATGTGTGCATGTGTGCGAGTGCATGCATGTAAAAGCATGTTTAGGTGTGCTTGTGTGTACATGGATACAGTTCATCTTTGTGTATGTCTATATAATATATGCACATGCACGCTTGAGTGTGTGTGTGTGTGTGTGTGTGTGTGTGTGTGTGTGTGTGTGTGCGTGCGCACGTATTTGAGCTCGATTGAAAACCGTTTTTGTTCTCAGACTGCGATTCTGCAGCACCTTTGGGGAATACTCTGCTTTCTTTTCAACTGCTCTCTTTTCACTTCCTGTCTTTATTCCTAGCACGGGGTGCCAGAGCCTCACTCAGATACAATGGGTTATTTCAGTCAAGTAGCCAAACAACAATGAGGTAATCAACAATAGCAACCACAAAACAGCCTCTTGCATTTGCCCTCAATGTCTGGAGATAGAGTCAAAAAGGACACTCAGACTAAATATGCTGCAGAAAGCCAAGTGACCACTTGAGCACGGCTATAAAAGTTAAATCTGCATTTGCTGCACCGTTAGTAGAGGATGTCTCCAGTGGAGATGTGAGAAGAAGAGGGGTGTGTGTGAAGTGTTGACACAGAGGCACATTAGTGATAAAAGGCTTAATGCTGCATTGTTACATGGAAAATGTAACTTGGTATCTCTCTAATAGTGTAATATTTTATGTGCTACTGGCATGGAAAGAGGGAGCAGGGATAGACAGAGAGAACACACATGGGGTTAGAGATATGTTGAATTGATAACACTAAATTTCATTCTACAGCCAATGAGGGGTAAAATGTTTCTTCTTATGGGCAATTCCACGCAATCACTTTCTGTTCAAGATCATTTTAACCTGTGAATGACATTTTAATGGGAATAGTGTCCTTATTTTACAGTAAAGAATGAAGTACTTACTTTAAAACAGCAAAAGACAGCTAGAACAATTCATTAAGAATGGCTGCAAACATTTACTCAAACATGACAGAATAGAAATAAATCCATTAATTACAATAGCAGAGCTCGACAAAGGAATGAAAGTATTCTAAGATCAGGACATTTGCCCTGTTCCATATCACCTTGTTCGGAAATTAAAGGGAATTAAAAGATCCATGTCACAGTCTAATGGTTCAGCATTTCAGTGGTTGCAATCCAATGCATACACAGACACAGGCATCTTCAGGGAAACTCCTGCATAAAGATTTTATTAAGAATGTAGGATTGGATCTCTTATTCTGTCTGGGCACAAAGCAACAACAGAGAGAGGGAGACAGAGGGGAAGTTCCACAGTGCAGGTATAACTATCTTGATTCTCTACTCTGTGTCTTCCTGTGGATTCAGAATGCCTCTCATAGCCCTCTTTATCTCTGATGCCTTTTCTCTCCCCTTGCTCCCTCTCCCGCTCTCGCACTAAGTGGCCAGTTGTCAAAGTCAGCTGAAGCCCAGTTAATGAAGAGGTAGATTTATTAGTGAGACATCTGTGGAATAGGCGTGAGGGAGCGGGGGGACCCCCAGAAGCCAGCAAGCCAACACAGCCAATAAGTGTGCATACCAAAAAAAAGAAAGAAAGGGAAAAAAGAAAAAAGAGTGATGGCAGGAGGGCGAATAAAAAGAAAGGAAACTGAAATCAAACTGAAAATGTTTAAAAGACATAAAGCGAAATCCAGAAAGCAGACAGAAGAGAGGAAGAAAGCACCCAGTCAGAGAGGAAGGGGGAGAGGCAGCTTCCCTCTCTTTTATCCTCTCTCCAACAGTGGCTACAGAACAAGCTCTTACCGTCTGTTGCAGGTCTGGGATTCCAATGCGGATGACCACGGTGTTGCCTGTCGGCTCCTCCATGGGTGCTCTTGCACTGTGGCTCCGCTCTGCACCAGGACGGGAAACCGGAACACCAACAGGAATGGGAACGCCGCTGTCCTCTTCCCGGGAGCTGCTGCTGTCAGTGCTGGCCCCCTGGCTGCCGTTTGCTGCGTGTGTGTAAGGGTGTGTGAATGTGTGTGAGTGTGTGTGTGTGTGCTGCTGTTGCTGCTGGTCCTGCCGTGGAGGGCTGGGTGGCTCATGTTTGCCGGCTGCCGGACGCAGAGGCATGCTCCGTGTTAGGGGCTCGGTCTATGTCTCTCTCTCTCTCTCCAGACACACACACAAGCACACACACACACCGATGGCTCTCGCTCACACTACACGCACACACCACTTACAGCGTGCATCACTCGCCTGGGAGAGAAAAAGAGGGAGGGAGAGAGAGGCAGGGAAGGAGGGTAGTAGAGAGGGAATGGGCAAAAAGGAGGGGGTAATAGGAGATTACAGAGAGATGAAGGGTAAAAACAGAGAGAGAAGATAAGTACCAGGGGAACTTAAAATATATATATATATAAATAAAACTGAGAAGACATGCAGAGACTGAAGGAGTTACGTTTATAGAATAGTATAAATGATCAGACTCTAATATGTGATTTGCACGACAGATAATCCTAATGCAATTAGTGAAAAAGGAAGCACATTTAGTCTTTAAATGGAACAAAATACATAAAACAAAACAGAAGACAAAAAGAAGAATGGAAAAAAATGATTACTCAACATTTGCAAAAAATCTTTGTCTCTAACTAAGTGTTTGAATGGTGTTTAACGGCAGCACTATTACCTTATTAATGACTGCTGATACAAAAGGTAACATTTTCACTTTAGTTTGATTTTATACATTTTATATGCTAAATTCATCAAATGTAAACCAACTTCACATCTCCAAATGAACTCATGATGTGACATTGTTGCACACGCTGTTGCTCTTGGGGTAGTGTACTGACACTGTGGTGACGACAGGACAGCACGGGGGGGATTGTTTGTTCAGATCAATTTTGGGCAGGATCTGGCCTTCATGCATCACTTTTTCTATCTGTGGGGGGTGTTGCTGATCAAATGGCTCCCTGGTAAACACAGGGACACATAGAAAGAGCAAGCTGCCATAAAAGAAGGTGAGGGTCATTCTCATTGGGGGGTGCTGTTATCATTTACTGTTGTCATCATGCAATCCCTGAGACTGGGAGTGTGATTAAGGGCTAAACAAATAATGTCGATGTGACCTTGATTTCGATCTTAGCTGGCTGTCATGTTTTATAAAGAGAGATGTGTTGTTTTTATGTTGACCAACCAACATGCTTAAGGTTTTAGCCTATTCCGTTCTTGCTGTCATATTCAATTGAACTCAAAACTCAAGATAACGGTGGAAATTCTTAACAGAGGAGATTGGTACATGACCTCTGCGGGTTGTGCAAGACAAATACTTAAGGGCTTGAGTATTGCCAGTTTCAAAACCCACCATTTGAACAAGCAAGCTTTTCATGCAAGGGAGAAACATTTGTGGCAGGTCTGTAAATTATTAATTGTGATCTTAAGTCAATGCTATGCTCCATTGTGTTCTCAGTGCCATCATTGTTCAAGTTGACCCGACAGCCCCAAGACTCATGCCCGACCGATTTATCTACAATTTTATCAGCCGATACGGGCCTCTCACAGATATATCGGAATAGGCCTATTTGTTTTCCGATATGCGCTGATATGAACACTTGTTTTACAGAACATATAATGCAGAAAAAGATTCTTGGCGTGATCTAGAAATAGTGTCAGTACGTAGTTTGTCCAGTAGAGCGTGCTGTGACGCCACTGTTTACAGTACTCTCAGCAATGTTTGAGCACAGCTAAGCAGAAGGTGGTGCGGACTCAAGAGTCAAGTGGTGTCACGGTAAGTTGCTAAGTAGTTCACGAAATACTACTTAAGTTAATAAAGAATGATTTCAGCTAACTAATGTACGTTAACTAACTAACTTACTAACTAGTAGTTACAGGTATTTGTTTTAATACTAGCTATACCTTTAACAAATTTCAGCTAGCTAATGTTGACAGGCGTCTGCAATTGTGAATCAAGCTAGCTAAGTTGGTTTGTTTATTTGTTTACAGATGGCTGAAGGTGAAAGAAGGTTGTGTCAAAATGGCTGATATATCAACATCAGCCATTTTGGATCCCCAATACTGGTATCGGTATCTGCTCTATCGGTCTCTACCTAAGACAGCATTTTCCTATTGGATGGAATTTAAAGAAAGCACTTTAAGGAGAATACAAGTGATGAAAGCGCTGAAGCTGCTGGTATACACGGTAATGTCGACACTTGAGCTGACACACACGTTAATATATATGCACACAAGCACACTACTACAAGAATATAGGCTGCAGGAACATTTACACTAATTCATCAAAGGTCAACATCCTTCTGCTTTGTGTCCCCTGCACGGGTAATTAATGAAGACAAAGTCCTCACTGGTTACACAATTTACATGCATGTTTTTTATTTTATAAACTTAAGGTAAGGGTTCTGAAGTGTCAGGCTAATGGATGAAGAGAAGCACGATTAAAGGCCATCATCACATTAGGTCTTTCAATTAACAGACATCAGGATGGTATTGTAAAAGTTGGCTGAGAGAAGACATTCTGATATCAAAATCTGGACACACTAAGTAAGAGAATAGTTACTACGGCTACATGCAATTAACAGATTAGATTAACAGAGTTAACATGGTACGGTATTACTGTATGTGAGTGCGGAGAGAGAAAGACGAGTGTGGCAGAGAGGAAGAGAGTACAGTTTCTGCCAGTGGGTCTTCCTCTAGTAAAGTTTCCTTATGTCTTATTGGATTTCCTGTGATGTAGTTTTAGCCAAAATATCACCTCATTATATCAGAAAAGCCTAGGATTCCTGCAGAGAGCTTCTCAGAGAAAATAGTTTAAAAGCAAATCCTGCTGCTATCCTATATGCTCAACGACCTTGTGGAAAGACCTAACTGACAGGAGAGTCTCAGAGTAGATACCAATGTGCTAATTTGGAGGCACTCGTTTGGTTTCAGCTGAGGTAAACAGAAATTATTAGTGAAGATATTTGGCTCATGTAGTTAAAAGAAAATGTGGACTTAAATCACTCTAAGTCACAATTTCTTCTCATTGAAAATAGTAGGCTGCACGTTGTACTCACCCAGCAGAAGGTGCACTGTGTGTATTTCCCTGCACTACAGAGGCTTGTATGTGAGTGCTCTGCCACTGCTGGATGCTCTACAGTATGTAATCCCATTAGCATTGGAGAAAGAGCGTGGCAGGTAGCCCTAATAGATTAGAGGATTTAGCAGATCACTCTACCTGTATGTGACTTCAGCCTGCCAGGCCTTTAGCCAAGGAAAATTGATAACTCTTACCCAGACCATGTAGTGTAGCTCAATATTCACATTTTATAAAGTAATTCTGTGCCCTTACAGTACTGGCCAAAAGGGGCTCTGTGTGTACCCACTTTACACACATTTTGTTACTATTTTCAAACAACATATTGAGATATTTATAATTTCCAGCTAATTTTTGTTAATATCAGCAGCCAGAATGAAACATTTCTAGTAAAACCTGAGTACATGATTTGCACAATGAATAAAAACAAATCACACAATTATACAGATTAAGTTCTGGGAATGTGGCAAAGGGACTTAAGATGGCTTGCCAATAAGCAATAATGATTCCCCTAGCTGGGGCAGGGCCAGGGAGGGATTTCATCCTACTTGCATCATACAAGAATAAACTGTGTGGGCAACAGCACTTGAAAAGATCTTGATAGACACAGACGAAAAGTTATCTGACTGAACAAATGGTAAGTGAAACATACAAGTCACAAAGAATTGGGGTTAATATGCAGTACACTTTTATTCAACTTGATTAAACCTCTTTCCACCTGGATAGTCACAAGTGCTTCCTACAGGTTGCTACAGTTTATTCTGTCAGATCTAAAATGTTTCAGATCATGACATAACATAGAGTGGAAACCAAAAGGATTAGTGGGACAAAAAATATGCAACAATTTTGATCTTCAACCAATAATTTCATTATCAAGCAAAAATACCAAAACATTCACTGGTTCCAGCTACTCAAAACTTGAGGATTTATCACTTTTCTCTGTTTGAAAATTTAATTGTTTGAGGACTAATAGGTCAGACAAAATAAGCAATTTCAGAACATCACATTGACTATTTTACAACATGTAATTAGATTAATCTATGAATCAAGTAAAACAATTGATAAATTGTACTTTGCGGCCCTACTTGCAAAAAATTTAGCACAGTGTAGTGTAGGATTAATCTTTACAGACCCACTTTCACATTAATGTTTAATTCAATGCTATATTACTGAAAAGTGAATATATGTTCAGTACTTGGCTCTGGTTCAACCGCTTAATGAAATAGTTGGACCTTGGATCTGGCCAGAAAAAATACATTGGCAGACCTAGGGCTGGATAATAATTCAATATTATAATTTATCATATTTCCCTATAAAATGGAACGTGACAAAATTCACCTGCATCTAATGTGTACAGTATAGTGTGATGATATCTTAGACCTGTTTAGAGACTTGGCTAGCAACAGAGCTAACTTAAAATCATGCTAGGAGTGTATCTATAGGTTAAAACTGCAGTCCAGATACTCTGTCTAACTCCAATTGCTTGGGAACATTACAAGAGTGGACTAGAATTATAAGAAGGCTAGCTCTCTTGCCTCAGCTACCAGCTACTGCCTCTTCTCTCTTAAGCTCAGATCTCTTTCACCCCCATCCCCTCTCACCCCATCTCTTGCGCTCCAGCCCAGTGAAAACAAAGTGAATAATTCATGACCATACTGAGCAGTGTGTGCATGGATCCAGTGCAATGTATGCGTATATCTAAAACATCCGCTAGTCTTTAAAAGTCCTTGCCATGCTGTACATGAGGACATTCACAAACAAAACTGCAATCCAGCCACCAGCCAGCCCTACCAGCTCCCCTTCAAGACTTCCACACTGGGGGAAAAAAGGGGGATGGGGCAGAAGGAGGGAGAAAGATAAAAGTAAGCAGTTGGCTGAGGTAGCATGAAGCAGGGAGGGTCCGAGAGGATGTTACTGAGCTAGTCAGTGGGCCAAGAAAAAAGTAGAGAGAAAGGGAGCGTGGAAGATGAAGGGAGGGTAGCAGAGTGACGACAGAAAAGCCAGCGAGGGGGTGGGAGAGAGGGAGGGAGAGCATTACATACAGTCAGCTTTGACAAACCAGCCACACAGCCCATGGCCTGGAGTAAATGTGATAACTGTTCACAGACCCCATCAGAGTCTGCTTCACGCTCCTCTACACCTGGTAAAGCAAATGTCATGGCCACTCACAAACTGAAGTCACCCGGGGCCACATTTATACACACACACACACACACACACACACACACACACACACACACACACACACACGCACACACAATCCCTCTGTCCCTTAAAATATTTTTCATTTAATCCATCTTCCATTGCCTTGCTACCTCTCTCTCTCTCTCTCTCTCTCTCTCTCTCTCTCTCTCATATTAAATTTGAATGAAGGTAATTCATTGGTAAGGCTGAGAAGGATCAAACAAAAAGGGAGAATGTGATTTTAGCTGTCTGTAGTGCAGTATCTTCTATCAGGCTACCAGGCATAATAGGCTGATTTGTCTTCCAATAGACCTGACCTCAGAAAACAGCAGAAGACAGCAGACAGAAGACAGCAGACATGCATTTTTCACTTTAAATAAAGATAAATATGATGAATATCAATTTTTCCTCCTAGACTTAAGTTAGCGTGAAAAATGTGCGACTGGGTGAAAATTAGATATCAAAATTCATAGAATTTAATTTGAATTAGTATTGATTTTTAGCTTTTCTTTTTGTTTCTCTGTGTGTGTCTTTCTCTCCCCTCTTTCAATCTCAGGCAAGAGCAGAGCTGCATCAGGAGAAGGGTTTTGAAAGCTGCATGTCCCTTCAAAGTGCTTTTAGGGACTTGGCTGGGCCACCAATGGACCATCAGGAGAAGGCACTATAGTGTGGGATTTGGAGGAGGGTTCCCTTCCATAATAATTTAGTGGTCTCCAAAGACAGGAGATAAGACTGTTTAGTGTGCACCTGTGTTGAGTTGGATAACTGGAAGGGTAAAGCTGAGGCATTAGAAGCAAGGTTGCCAAAACGGAAGTGGCTGCTCTCTGGGCTCTCAGATAAAGGCAAATGCTGATTGTTAACTAGATGGCTCAATGCCTTTGGCATCATCTGGCCATGCTAACAACTCCTAATAGTCTTCTGATGGACACTGAGAGGAAGCTGGCGGATTTGCTTTGGTCTGGACATTAATGAAGGATGACTCCTGTCCTCATCTACCAGTCCAGCAAGCACGTTGAAGTTGACTGACAAGGAAAACGGCATGGCAGCTTCATGTTTAACAGGACTAATATCTCCTGCAGAAGACTAAGGCGTGCACTGCATAGAACAAAATGCTTGTGCATAGGGGTTAAATCTTTGTTGCTTGATCAAATGTGGAAATGTTTTGACACCGTAAGACCAGGAACTTCTGTGAGGAGGCATTACCAAGCTGCAACACTTGCGATCTCCTGAAATAGAAGGTTTGGAAACCATCAAACATTTGATAAACAGCCTGGATTGACTTTACTGAGGCTGCATGAGAGAGGTCATCCTCCACTACAAGCAGGGAAGCTCTATATGTATCAAATCCAAAATTAAAACTCCTGTAAATTCCACTCCAAGCCTACTTTAAAGTGTAATATGTGAAACATATAGAACTGCAAATATTGTTGTGTGCATGTGTGTGTGTGTGTGTGTGTGTGTGTATGTGTATGTGTGTTCAAGAAGAGATATGCTTTATTACAGTAACTTCCTTTAAAATCAAAGTGTCAACACTCACACATCTCCCTCTCTTTCTGGCAGACACGCATGCACAGGCAGCTCACCCGGATTATCCACTCAGTGTAAACAAAACACTGCCTGACCCATCCAGAGCCCCGGGGCCACATGCAGAGGCCCCATATGGAAAATTAGCCATGCGCTAAAAGCTTCTGGAATCAATACTCTACAGTTGCTGCACCACATCCCAAAGCCACTGTCTCTATCCAGTTCACATGGGCTTACACAGCAAGCAGATGTGCCCCTCTATTTTTTCTCTCTCTCACACACACACACACACACACACACACACACACACACACAGCTGACATACATGACGACTACAGTGATATTCCTAGGCTCACAGCAGGGTAATCATAATGTTATGTCGTTTGTGAGTTATAATATCAATATTTGTTATGATTTGGTTGGCAGTGTAGAAATCCTGCTTGGCAAACTCCTTCACTATAGCTTTTCAATCTGTCACCCCTGCTGACAGGCCTAGAAAAATGACAAACTGATAGAGAAACATTTTAATGTTATGGAAAACCTATTGCATCTCTTTTTATGCCTATAATGCAAAGGCTACATCTATTTTTTCGCTCTGTCAGAAAAGATTTTGTTCTCAGTCTGGGAAATGCATCACTGGAGCTGATGTGACATTTTTGACACTGCCATGTGGTGCCACATTCTTCTACAGACAACACAGACACATGCAAACAGTTCTATTAATATGCAAAATAAAACAATATGCAAGAAACAAAGCAGAAGAAATTAGGTAAACAATGTTTGCCTTGATGGCAAATAATAATTATAGAGGGTATCCATCAAGGAATGTGGGTTTCTAAAATAAGTGTGTACGGGTAAGGTATATTTCTAGGGAAAAAAGACCTTTGTATGGAATAAAATTGCGCGTACCAAACAATTTCCACACAGCATCCTCACTGATTTTTCTCCTCTTATCTTTGATGTTATTGCTTCCTCTTGTTCTCACACAATTCTTTCTGTCACTATCTGCCTGTCTGTTTATAAATTCTCTCTCTATGACCACAGGAAACTGTGGATGTACAGTATCTGTTGATCTCGGTGTTTCCACGGTTGCTGCTAGAGTGGCAGTTGGCTCTTTGATGCAGCCTGCCTATTAATAATCAATGGGGCTCCCCAGAGAGAACTTCATAAAGCCTGCCAGCCAATTAAGACCTGTTTCAAAGCATGCACTGCATTATTTCTCCACAAACCACCACAGCTCTTAAAAGCCAGGTTGGGGAGGTCAAGGATGTCACCGTGCCAGACTCAACTTAATGCTATCATTTGCTACATGCGGGAACCAGGATTTGTGGCTTTTAGCATACAACACTGCCTAATGAAGTTTCAACCCATTATCATTCCCAGGTGTTGGCAGATTTGTTCCATTTGGGCATGTACAAAGGGTGACTAAAATGTAGTGTCGTAACTTGATTCTGAATAATCAAGCCAAGCATCAAGTGGACAGGCTTTTAAAGTGCTACATTATTTCATCCTTACTATACATGTTCATATATTGACTGATAGTCATTCAATATTTTGATCAAATATTAACTTGTATACACAAAAGCTATTGGAAGAACCAGAGCTTTCTATCTATTCACAATCAGTATTCTACCAATTAAAATGCATGAGTGGGATAAGTAAAGTACCTACCTACACTAGGGCGGCAGGGCGCTGAACATTTAGACATCATCACATTTCCCAATCAAATATCTCAGATGGCCTGTGACAATGAGATGTTTGCTCCCTCATTAGAAGCTGTCATGCAGCACCCTCCTGCTAGGCTAACTGCCAGCACACCTCCTCCTGCAATGAGCCAACTGTACATGTTGAGCACACTGGCTGCACTATGCTGTCTTGTTTGCAAAATGGTTAGCTGGACCAAATGGCTTAACACTGCACTGCACTGCACTTCTATATATCTATAAATAAGCTGTGTAATAGCAGGTGTTTCTCAATAGCTGCCAAAGACAAAACCCCTGATATGACATCGCTAATAAGTTTGCCAATGTACCAAAGCAGAGCAGTTTGTGATTTGCTAGGCATTCACCTGTTGAACTAGGCTATGCTAAAACGATGATCAGCAGAAAAGCCACCTTAAAGCCAAAACAAAGCGTTATGAAAACTTTGTCCAGGAGATAAATATGTATTCTTAATTTAAATGTAATGCAAAATTACAGCCCATGACAAAACAATTTTTATTGTAAGCCATAGCGCAATCAACCTAATTCTAAATTATCTTATTCTCCCATATCGCAAAAGATATTATACGCATATTTTAATAGTGCAGACCATATAATAAAATCAATATTAGAACAAACAATTGTTTGGATGGCTCTCGGACTGGACTGCTACTTTACATTAGCTGACTGGTGGTCTTGAGTCAGGAGCACGTTGCTAAAAAAGGAATCACACAGTAGCAGCATAATTTCCATTCTGCGATGCAACTGCCACTTTCTATCAATTTTGGGAAACGTTCTTTATTTGGTCAAGAGCTTTAACTTGTACAATAAGCTTGCATTCACACGTGTACACAGTATGCATCAAAGTACTGAGAAACAAGAAGTCACGAGGCAAATTGGTCACCACCAAATGACATCTGATTTATGTCTGCAAATAAAGAGACATCTATTCAACAGAGTACAGAAACTGTCTAACCAAGGGTCTTGCCATATTATGCCATATTAATGAATTCTATAAAAACGGTACACACTGTAGATAAAAGTCCCATTTTTAAAACCAATACCAGAGCTTTTTTAATCTGAATGTTCATGTAGGTTAGAGAAGGTGGTAACTCCAAACAAGTACATTTCATCAAAGCACTTTCTCCCAAAGTCCCCTTCTCTGTTATTTTCATATACTTTATGTCAAAAAATGAAGCTGCTGATTCAACAACAGGTCTGTGAAGTAATCCCCATGAATCCCTGAAGTGGTCATAGAGAAATAAATAATTAAATGGTATATTTGAATAAAATTCAAATAAAGTCACAACATAAACTCTGCAATCTCCTGAGCCTGAAGAAATACCTTAGTGAAGTGATTTTTGTAATAAAGCCAATTATTAATTATCAGTTAAATAACCCAATGCACAATGAAAGCATACATTGTATCTGTGACATGTCAGCCACTATTGAGCATATATTGAGCAGAAATCATGATGGAATAATAATGGAGGGAGGTTAATATGGATGTGTCTTTTGCAACTTATATTTACCTTCAACTACAATGTAGTGCTAGCATCCTCCCTCCATAGTCATCAATATTTCACGCTGTTTACTCCATTGCTGCCCTTAAACCCCACAGCATTCTATCTTTGTGTGTGCTCATATGCACCCTTATCCATGAAAAAATGAGAATGAAATTACAGGCATTATAATAAGGGGAAATTAACACGGGCAGCGATAGAAACAAGAAAAGTGTTTCTCCTTATTCATTAGCACGTTGGAAGAGAAAGAATGAGAAACAGACTGATAGTAAGACATTATTCATTAGCACATAAAGATCAACCCATTTGATCCCTCTCAACTAGGGATATAAGCCATTACTAAGCCATCTATTCCTAAGCTTTTATGACAATCGATCTGCATCTGTCATCTGTGAGAGAAACACACAGTATCTGGGTCACAATCCAGTCCAGACAGTTTGACATATAAGACTGGAGCTAGGATCTCGGACGTCATGCAAAAGAAACAAGAGTCAAAAAATCTGAAAGTGGCATGTGTGTGGTGAAACACTAAAGCTGGGGAAAGACATTAGGATTATTAAAATATAAACATACTAGATTGCCCACACATAATTACTATTTTCACCAAAAAGGAGCACATATTGAGTAAATACTAAGGACAACATGCTATGATTAATATGTCGCTAGGCAACCCCCGGCTCCTGCAAGAACACAAAATCTTGTCTGGGACTCTATCAAAAAGAAATGCACATCTTGAGAAAAATAATTGCTAACTCACACATTGTAACGCATTTGAAAGGAAAAGGAAATTAAATAATGCTACATTTGAATGAGCCGGTGGATGGAAAGAAATGGACAGCATGAGGTGAACTTCAGGTGAGCTGTGGCTCTGTACTAAAACCTGCATGAATGGAAATAGGCTATGCATAAAACTCCCCTTAATAGATAATCCTCAATTGACATTATTTTACTGTTTACTTTTCAAAGAGGTTTTTTATCATTTCTACCGCTCATACATGTGATGTCAGGGGTCACAATTCCTGACTTATTAATTAAACATTTAACAATGTACGCTCTTGTTTCCCATCTCTAGCCCAGATGGTAGCAGACTGGATCTATCTTGGTACAATTGTGATACCCAATCAGGATGTGTGTCCACAACCTACACTGACTCACAGATGACAAGGCACCCTTGAGCAAAATCAGTTAAATAACTAGTGCAATGGTGCTGCCTAATGGTCAACAGATAACCCTTGGTGTGCTGGGAACTTGCTAGGTACAAATGTGTGGATGTGAAAAGCACTGCTGAACACATGCATGGAAATAATTAGGTATATGTGAGCTTTAAATGTATGGATGTGGCCTTGTACATAGAAAATATACATGTAAACAAACAACACTCTCATTATAAAGGGATCTTTGCTGCAGGATTCCAAGTCTGTGCAGAGGGATTATTCAGTTTTTGCAGCAGCTTCTTTTCCACTGTCATCTTCACTGATATAAAAACAGATAAAGGTTGGGAGGAAACACAGTGTTTCAGCTCCAACCCATCCCCATCACTGTGAGTAATGGGATGAGAAGGGAAAGGGTAGATCATAACAGCTACACATTACTAAAGGGCAGTTCCTAACCAGATAAGCTGCAACAAGTCTTAGCCTCATTAATGAACCATATCTCGTAAATTAATTTGAAAACATTTGTGTGTAATAAAATTATAATTTGCTAGATTGCATTCTGTTGCTGCAAAAGGGATATTGTAGAAAATAAATATGAGAGGGTTTTTTTCTGTGCTTGGGAACAGAACAAATTAAACTATATTGACTTTGGAAACTCAACATGCTAACACCATGGTGTTGTTTTAGCACAGCAATGTCACACTAAAACAACTGCTGAACACGAACGTGCCCCAGTCCCATATTGACTGATCCATGTTTGACTTCAACTGTGCTGCCTGATGTACGAGTAACATTTAGATCTTGATGTAACGTTGTGCTGTCATGCCTAAAATGTGGCTTTTTTTGTGTGCGTCGTCTTCCTGAACCGATTCTAACTCTGGATTTAAGGTTTGAATACATCCTACAAGATGCACAACGGGAATGATGAATATGATCAACTTCACATTCATAACCTAACATGCCTGAATCCCTGTAATGTTTCTAGTGCTTCCATCAGTTGCCTGATGTAACACAATTAATTTGCATACAAATAGAAGCCAGTGACATCAAGAGGAGGTAAAAGGAGGAAGTGAATTACAGTGTGCAATGCCGTGTTGATTGGTGTATGAAAAAATGGAATAGTATTTAATGTGAGCCTCTCCACAGTTATGCAAACAAGATGTGGCATTTATATGCTCAAGATTTTAAGGCATCATTAAAGGAGATGACAAAACAATGGTGCACAGATGGTATCGAGACATCTTTTGAAAATGACAGCCCTTCACTGCATCCGGAGTTTGCTCATGGATAGGGCCTCAATCTCTCTTTAATTGTGTGCCTTTGTGTGTCAATGACTTGCCAGTATAAATACTATTTGATATGGCTGCTTGCTGCCATTATGCATTTCGCCGGATAGCATGAAACAGAGATATCAAAATATTTCCGTGCACCCTCTTCAGCTGAATAATGACATTAAGAAAGGTACTGGTACAAGCCTTAAAAAGCTTGATTGGAACATCCCCATTTATTTATGGATTTAGAGTATTTATGACCTTTACATGTTGTAAATGTTAATTTTCATTCTTTACCAACAGGATATTTGCTGTCACTGATACAAATGCCAGGCATTAAGTTGACTTTGATATTGCTGTCGTTTGCTTTCCACAGGAAGTTGTACTAGCCAAACAGATTTTAATGGTATGTTTTTGTTCAGTGTTCTTTGTGGACTGAAACATTCATAATAATTTGTACAAGACCCCATGATCTAATTAACCTTTGGGCTTGCAAATGATTAACAAGGATATTACTCATTACTACTAGCTACTGTAAACATTTTGAGTTTGGTTTGTCTCTGCTGTACTGTATGTTGTGCTAGCATTTGCAAATCACAATTTGTTATAATGACTATGAATATTTTAATTTGTTTCAGACAATTTCAAGGCATATAGATTTTGACCACTTGATTTGTTCAAAGTCTTTATCCTTTTCAGCTTCATCAATGTGTCCCTGAACCTGCATTTCCAGGATATGCATTAGCAAAACTCTTTTCTGAGAAGCATCATCGACTCAGGAAAGCTATTTCCCGCTTCTGCCACTGCACACCAACACTACCTGATGCAGAGAGTATATTAAAGGGCGCGACTGGAAGAGAACTCACAGAGCACTTTCTCATCCGTTAGCTCTGCAGGGCAGCTTTATTCCTTCCATATTATTTCTTTATTGGATGCTCAGATTTCCACAATGATTTTCTTCCACTGTCCTTCTGTCTCATCAACAAATGATGCAGGCTAACTAACAATAATAAACCATACAGATTACAATTAGAACTGTTAAGTTGCACTACTCATGACATACAGGTAAAACATTTAAGTTCCTGCTTTAAGTTTGAGGTGACATACACTCACAACAAAAATGAAAGCCTAGAACGCAAAATGAGATGATCAAATTTCAATAAACTACCCACTGCTAAAATGAACCACACCAATTGATAAATCCATTGGTCAACTCACAGAAAACTACTTTTTATAATAAATTTAAAGTGGGATTTAAAGCAATTTATCAATTAACATCAGTGTTACTGATGTGAACCTCCACACCAAGAATCTCTTGTACTGTGCAGCTCGTCATCTCCACAATGCAGCGAGGGTATGTAGCTTCGGGTTGAATTGTATTTGGGTGTTTGAAATTAATATTTTCAGATGAGGTAACAAAAAGATATCCGTGTGCAAACATGGAAGCTCTTCTGTGTTTAACTGCAGTTTGTACTGTTTGTGTTTGTAACATGTAGCTACAATTACAGTAATGAAATCCATTGCCCTTCTCGTGATATTATCACAGCATGTGAGAACTCACACTCTCTCCCTCACACACACACACACGCACACACTTTTTCCTTATTCCTAAGTTTCCTAAAGGAATGGAAGCATAAAATATTAGAGCAGAACAGCATACTACAAAATGTTTACAAATATATGTATAGCATACTAAAATGCTAAATAGCTAAATAATGACATGGTTACATGGTTAGCTTATGGTTTAGTATGTTTGGCTTTTCTCCATTTTATAGCAGTGTTTTAAAGTCAATACATTTTATTTATTACTGTTTATTAAAAGGAGAAGACAATAGTAATATTTTCTCAAACACATATTTAGGAGCAGTAATGTTTGATTATAACCTCGTTATAGGTAGCAACCAAAATATATTCTTTAACGTTTGGCTTGCAAAAGACACTGTCATTTCACTGTAAAATAAATACCTAACATGGGAAATTTGAAGAGTGGCTTTAGAAACTTCATGAAAATAATAATTCCTTCAAGTCCTACAAGATAGATTATGTTGTTGAACTGAAAGCTCTAGTTGAGTCAAAACAGTACAGTTACATATAGCCCAGAGTATATAGTCCTTATTTCATGCTGATGGATGGCAATACACAATATTAAAGTGGAGTAATATCATCTGACAACCTTTAAGCTTCCTGGTCAGCTGTAATCCGATTGGACGTTCTTTTAAAGTGAATAGCACAAAAGTTAGTTCAAATAATTTGATTTTAAGATGTGGTGTCATCACTTCCCTCATAAACAATGGATACAGACTGCACAACAAGATTCTGCTTGTGATCATTTGTAAAAGATCTTACACACTAATCAGATGGAAACACATAGAAGATCAGCTAATTATCGATGTGAACTTGCCACTGTACTATGTTACACCAGACACACAGAAAAGCACACACACTCAGCCATAAACATATCCACCTGCATCTGCTTACGTGGCTTGGTCTAAAACTTAACTTTTCCCAGTGCTGTAATATTTCAGTAAAATAATTCAGTGGTACTCTATTTTTTTCATAACACCCATCCCCACCCCCACATCTCTCTTTTCTTTTGCTCATCCCCTCCCTACACGCAAATTCTGTTGTCGATGTGTCGTGACTGTCTGCCAAGTGCAGTAATTACAGTACAGGAGTAGCTGAGCAATAGAGAGAGAAGCAGCATATCAAACATGACTGCACAGAGCAACGGGTGTAAAACCTCATGATCAGAACTACAGGCTGCCGCATGCCACAGAGCACCAGACCAACAACTTTTATTGTCTTCATTTGTCCTTACGTGTTTACTTAGTTTATAAATATCGCACAGCCGTTGAAATCGGTTTTATCACGTTGTATATAAAATGAGTCACAGCTTAAATCTATGACCAGGCCACTCACACATTTCTCAGTACACATCTATTAGATGTAGTCCATTGATAAAAAGATGAGCACTGTGAGACACCTAGTAATTCCAGACTCCCACATGACCACTTTATATATAAAAATGCTTAGATCTTACACATTGATTCACTCTCTCTCTCTCTCTCTCACTCACACACACGTGCACACATACATATACACACACACACTCTCACACACACACATGCACAGACTTGTTGATGTATTGCCTATTACACTGCGATGACAGTACTGGCACTGAGCCCAGAGCAGTGGGTAGTTTATGATGTTGGGAATAATAGGCATGGTTAAAAATAACTTTTTCAAATATATGGAATATTATATCATTCTAAAGGTGTACTTGAAAACAGGGGTTTGTATCTGTAAGCTTAGTTCTACAAAACTGTGCAGTGACGTTTATCTGTAAGCGTAGTTTTCAAAAGTGTACATTTATGTTTGTATCTGTAAGCTTAGTTTTGTAGACTTGTACATTTAGTTTACTGTCTGCCAAATACAAAGTGTTTGCAAGTCTGTACATTCAGACACAGCCTGGCAAACAAACGTTCACAAAAAATACTTATGTACATGTGCGCACTCATGCTTACAGACTTTTGACAGGTTTACTGCGTGGTACACAGGGTTTCACAAAAGACACAGGCTAACTACAAGGGGCAGAGGGCAGGATTGCCAGGTTCTGACAAATCAGTGTCTTTGGAATCGCTATGCACAACATAGTTGATTGGTCAACACTGTCAGTCAGCCATCATGCTCAGTCAAAATAGAGCCATGTGAGGAGACCCAACCCTGAAAGATGGACTCAGACAGGCCTCTGTGACCAACAGTAAGTCAACAAAAATCATCAGGGGTATCACTAACTTTATTGAAAAGGTACAAAAATCATATGTTTAATCAATCAATGGTTGTCCAACTGCTGCAGAAGAGTGACAAGAAAACATGGAGGAGCAGAATGAAGTTGTAAATACAGAGTACTAAGTACTGTGTGGTTATTTTAAACAATTTCTTAATAGAATTTACAGGAAAAACTACTGTATCATGATATATACCATACATCCATATCCCCTATAAAGAAAATGGTAACATAAGCAAAGGGGGGACATCAGCATAAACCATAAAACATAATAATTGTATATAATTAAAAATACATACATATATAAATTACTCTAATGTGGACAATGGCCTAATGTAACATTTTCTCAAAAATATTTGGAAGGATGATCATTTATTGGCTATGCTGATGGGAACACTAATGGATTGTCATTCATTGGCTGCCCCTTGGCTACACAGAACCAGATTAAGAATTATTACTAAGCCTTGCCAGTGGCAGACAATGAGGCAGGAAAAAGAGGGTGTTGCGAAGTGGTTTATTCAGTAATTATTTCAACAAAAATACATGTGTTTGGGATGTACTGAGGATATGAATGGATACCTGAGACTGGGATTATGCCCCGAGTGCTGTCGTAACCTTTGACTGCGTCTTCTTATTTTTTTTACTGGCGGATTGCAGCTGGACGCAGCAAAATCTGCAACATTATACTGTAATTGCCGCATGTCGAAATATCTGCCAGCTTATTTGCTCACTTGACTTCCGTCGATTTGAATTAAAAATCAACAAAAAATGTGTTAAAAACAGTGTTAATGCACTAATGCACTTAAAATACTAAGTCTGAGCATGTAAGTACGCAATTTGGGACACAGCATAAAACTCTTTACCATTGGTCATACATGTTATATCAGTTGGATCTAAAAATACTTTCCAACCCATAATGACCTCAAGTTACAGTTCTGTAGAGAAGAAAACAAATTCCCTATAAGGACCTGTATTCCCATATAGCTGGCCTTTTCGACCTTCTTATACATAATACATAAATAAAACTGAAATTATGAACTAATTAATCCTTGTGCTACCCTGTGGAAAAGACACTGGGTCAAGACAATGGGCCACTGGGTCAATATGACCCGGCAAGGTAGCACAAGGGTTAAAGTAAACACACAAGCACATATATAGTAATTATTAATACATATACAAACACATGATTATGAACATATGATTAACATGTGAATAAATTAAGTAAATAATAAATAAAGTTTTGTGCTCACAACGAAGTTTGATTCCACGTTTTTGGGGGGCCATGACTTTATCATGCAGACCAACTATAAATAACCTAAACAGGTAAACAGTCGGACTGTACTGTTCCCAAGTGTTAAAACTAAATATCAAAGTAACAGAGGCAGAGACCTGGAAATGCAGCAATATAGAAATAAGGAGGTTGGGTAAAGACTACTGTATCTTATTTATATTCCTATTCTTCATTCATATCTGACATTTCTCCAAGGATTCAATATAACCTGAAACAAAAAAACAACACATATACAAAACTACCACACAAAAATGCAGGGGGAAGGCTAATGAATGGCCTCTGGAGAGGGGTTGGAAATGAAGTGTTCATTTCTCTAAAGCTACAGTAATGACCTAATACCTCCACTTGTAGGTCTACAGGGATCTGTATGCTTTTTGTGTGTTTTCAAATACACGTGTATGTGTGCCTGTGAGTGTATCTGTATGTGTCTGTGTGTGAGTGTGAGTGTGAGTGTGAGTGTGAGTGTGAGTGTGTATGTGTACGTGTGCGCGTGTGCATTAGCTTGCATGTGAAATTGCGGTCCTTCAGCCTGATAGCCAGCAAAGAAAAATGATTCCCCTCTTTCTCAGGGGCAGTGAATTAAGAGCTGTTGCGTCCAATGCCTTTTTCTGCTTCACAAAGCACACCCACCACCGAACAAGAAATAACTATGAAAAGGAATGACTGCAGATAAAAAGCAAATGTGTAATGCAAGAACAAGCAAAGCACAGCTCACTGCACTGCTCATACCAAAACAGCTTGGATGCATTAAAACACTGACCTCACTTTGTAGTTGCCCCTGCCACTGAACCAGATGTTCACTGTACCACATAAATGTCTGAGCATCTTCGGGGGTGACATACTCAGGGCAGCTGTGTGTGTGTAACACAGAACACCTGTTCGGTGCCATAAATATAAACATACATACTTGGAAATAATATAATATTTTTATTTTCTTGGGTTTGCATCAGTCAGGCAGATATTGCAGAAAACATGAAAATCGTGTGAATGCTTTACTTTTATGTTTGACAGACAGTTCCTCGCTACATTCTATATACGGTACATAAGGTGAATTATGTTATGTTAAATCTATATCATAGTCGAGAAATATGAAATGGGAGATTTCTAGTGTTTGTTGCATTTCAGTTTGTTATGACAACATTTTTCATTATTATAATTCTTATGATTTACTATTACTAATATTTAGCATTTAGATAATTAGTATCTGTGTCAACTCTGTCATATGAGACAGCATCAGGTTGAATAGAAACCGGAGACAACTTGTTTTGGAAACTAAACAGTCTGACCTGTGTTCTTATCCCAGGTAGATAGACAAGAATGAGGAATGAAGTTGACTTGATATCTTTTCTTTTGCTGCTACGTGATTATGAAGTTATAAGTATGTGACTACATCTGCCCTTTGGGGTCAGAGGCTTGATCTCTGTCCTTTCAGCTGAAATAGAGTTGGACTGCATTCCTTTCAGTGAATTAGGCCTGCTTAGTGAAAACAATTTGTGTACCTCCGCTTGTTGTTTTCACTTTTCTTTCTTTCTTTAAAATTTCCACCATAAAGTTCAGTGCAAGCTTCAATTAAAACACCACTTTACAGTCATATGACCACAAAAAAAATCTAGTTGTTTTTACTGCCACACCAGTACCTAAAAATCTGATTTGAGTGGGATTACGCATAATTGACCAGAAAAACTGGTTTTACAAGAGATACGCCAAAAATTATCAAACTATTAAACTACTGATTGAGACTAAAACATGAAACGGACACAAAACGTTATTACAGTAGAAGTTATTACACGTGAGTAACATTAACTATACTAATAATAGACGATGGTCGCAATCATTTCAAATGTGCACACAACCCCATTATTCACTGTGTTCATATCTGTATTCCATTTTGAACAGTTGTTTGTGTGCTGAATTAACTGGCATGATGTTCACTAAAATGCCACTCACTAAGCCTGTGTGGGATAATGGGAAAGTGCCTACATTTCCATTTTTTGACCCAAAGCATTCTCATTTTTTGGAGCGCGGTCAACATCATTACCCATTGCCCCTCCTTCCCACACACATACGCTCTAACATCTGCATACCTCTCTCCTCCATTTTTCAACTTCTTCCACTTCCACCCACCGTTTAGTCTACTTTCCATCACCTTATATTCTTTGGGAAATGAATATGCAAGTCGGAGGGGTTGTTATGGAAACCTAGCCCCACGAGAGCTTGAGTATCACAGTTGTGCTTGAGTCCACTGTTAGAAGAGGCTGATCTAGATGAATAGTGAGAAATTAGTGGACTTGCCAGTCTTGGAGTTAACCTTGAATACTGTACATTGTAATGTATGCAGGTCTGATTCCTTTCTCTGGCTAATTAACAGACTCCCTGTAGTATAGGGTCATCTATCTTGAGCTCTGAGAAAAGGAATATGCAGAAAGACAGACATGAGTAGAAACAAAAAGGAGTTCAAAATATTTCCCAAATTGACCCATAATGATGTTAAATGTCAAGGTCTAGTAATGTCTGCAAAGTAGTTTGTACCTAAACCCGTTAATACTGATACGATAGAGTGCTGATTCATACAAAAGTTGGCCTTAAAGCTAAGGAAAAAAAACATTAGTACAGTCACAAAAATATTTGCCAAATTTACAGAGTATTGAAGTAATTCAGTGTTCAAACAAAGCTAAAATTGGTTTATAGTGTAGCTGTTAGGGGAAAATGTGTGCCTTCAGCTTGCTAAAGGCTTTTGAAGATGCCTTTCTGCCAGACACACACAGCTGCAATAGCTTTCCCTTTGGCACCGAGAGGCAAAAAACACAGGCATATCTCACATACACTCACACACAAATTCACATTCTACACTCAAATACACATGTACATGTACATGTAAACCACACTAAACCCACGCACACAGCTCCCATAGGTGTATGGGAGAAAGTCATTTGTAGGAATAATTCAGTGGAGCATCTCCTCTCATCTCTCCCTCGGTGGTGTCAATACCCTTAGCCAATGGTAATTACCTCTTGCTCTCTTAAACTTGAGGGGATATTCGCTGCTTATGCGTGTAAAGATTTTTGTGTAATATTGTCCAGTATGAGCCTACAGCCCTTTAATAAACAACGTATTGTAACTTTCCCTTTACAATAACTCACAGAGACCAGAATCCAGCTTTGACTATCTTTTCAGAGCATATGGAAAGCTGTTCATGATATGCTTTTTTGCTGAAACTTAGATTATATATTATATTAACACATTACTTTGTATTTGCATTGTCATGGCTTTGGTGCCATTCTTTTGGATTCAAATATTTAACCAAGAGCCTTATTATGATACATTAAAGCTAGAAAAGAAAGAATAAAATATATCCTGCAATGCTAACTTGCATTTACATACAAGGAACAGTCCCAGATTGAGGTGGCAGATTTTGTGTAAAAATGTTCTTTAGTGGAATCACTTCTAAGCCCCCAAAGGCTTAGAGGGAGAAATAGAGAGAGGGAGAGAGAGAGCAAGAGCGAGAAGAGGATCAGTGATGAGAAACAGAAAATACAGCAGCAGAAAACTCAATCAAGCAGCATTTCCCAAAAACTGACCATGTTTACCCATTATAATGGTATTAAGGTATGTTTTAAAAGCAATACATAACTTTATGATAATAAGCTTCCCTTGAGCAAAGGACACTAAAGAATTTAGGGTCACTGTTAGGTCTGCTGACCAGAAAGTACAAACAGAGAATAGACAGATTGCATGGGCTCTCACCAGTAATTGAATTACATAATATACAAATTATTTCAGATTCTTCAGATAATATAGTTTTAATCTTATGCAGGGCTGTTATGAAAACTAATGCATCTGGTAAATTGTATGCTGGTGTAATCCTCACAACCCCTTTGGGACAACACAGACCCCCACCGACACTCTTATACACAGACTAAGTGTTGAGGCATTTGTTAATCTTGTAAACATCCCGTCACTGATCTCTCATTAATTCAGCCCAGAGGATGACAGGGAGGGAGACGGAGAGAGAGAGAGAGAGAGAGAGAGAGAGAGAGAGAGAGACACATTTGAAATTAAGAAAATTAACCGCCAGTGTAAAGGTAGCTCTTTCCTCTCTTTTACCAATATACTAATGCAAATCATGCTAATCTCTTCTCTCAAAGGCTGCTGTTGGAACAATTTACAAGGCAAGGGGCTTAAAAATACTGTGTGTATCTGTGTCTTTGTGACTTCTGTGTAATGGAACAGATACACAGATATGCATGAATGTGAAGACATGTTGGACCTAAACTAGCCTTTGATGAAAGGAAAAGCATCAAAGGGAGAGTTGATGACTGGCAGTGATATCCATGCAAAAACAGTAACCAAGGCGAACCTGATGGATGATCAGCCAACAAATTCACAGGCCACAATAACTACACACAAAAAGGTGTGTTGTGGGTGTAAAGGCACAATGAAACAACTCTAAATGGCCGTGACTTGTATACAAATATTGTATAACCAAATAAGTGACAAAAACTATATATAAATATATATAAATTGTACAGGCAAGAAGGTGTGATTCAGGTCAGTCTGGCAGAGAGACCACTCAAATCAGAGCAGACACTGAGACAGATGGTGATTTTAAACCAGCATGGAAAAAAGAAATGGCTCTTTAACATCAAACCTTAGCACATTACTTTGAAACCAGCTGGCCAGACAAAAAGGGATTGTGAGTCTGGGGAAGCAGCCAGACTCTTAAGCAGAGGTGCCGGAGAAATTGCGAACCAGGCAAGATGGAAAGCAGCCCTGCCATACTACTTTTTAAGATGTCTGCATAATCAGGATTCAATTTGCATGTTTTGGAAGGTAGTGACTAAGGAAAATGATAAAAGTCAGGCTGACAGAAGGAGAGATAGCAAAGTGGGCAAACCAACATTTAAGCCCTAAGTGGGTATTAATTGATTTATCTCATTCTTAACTTAAAACTAAGCTGTAAAACCAACAAAAGAAATAACTGGTTAACAGTCCATTCAAATACTTAACAAGGATTAGCTCTCCTCTCTCCTTGTTGCTCTCCGCTCGCTGTGCCTTTATAGGACTTTTACATTAACATTCCATCTTATTTGCCTTCGCACTTGCTATCTCCTCACCCTCATCTCCTCACTCTCTGCATCCAGCAGCTGAAGTGATTTTGCATAATTATTGAACGTAAATGTCAGCTGATGGTTGGAAGCTGAATAACATTGAGAGTGCTGATGGTGAGTCTGATGAAGGTGTCGTCGCCCTGGTTGATGCCTTGGGACAATGCCTGTTATAGCACATGCTGATGTGTTTCAACACATGCCATCTCTGTTTAGGACAGAGAATTTCAATTCGTAATTTATGATCATGATGAAAATGACTCAAAACACAATTAAACATTAATGTTTGCTTGTGTTGGTACATCCTTAAGAATTCTAAACAACTTACATCATACTTTTCAAATGTTTAAATTATAAATGACTGTTAATAACTGCGATTACCGGAAAGCCCATTATGAGCATATTTTAAATGCACATTAGAAATATAGCCAACATAATTGAAAGGGAAAGTATGTAATAATAATTAACTGTAATTAATCACAGTAATTCTGGAAAGTCACTCTGTTATCATGGATGTACCATGACATAACACAACTGTGGTTAAGCAAGTTCACTTCCACTGATGGAAATGCACTTGCTGTGCACTCAATTCATAAAACTTCAAATTCTCAATTGGGATACTGGATAGAGACATAGCTGTTGTGTCTACATTATAATTTCCCATGGCAGAGCAGATTAATGCACTCTAAGTGTGCCTTTAGTCAGTAAAATGCACCTCCATCTCAAGGTCTTAGTGATATTCAGCTGTGTTAATGACCCATCACGTCTCATTTTCATCATTTCATCTGCCGTGAGAGGAGGTAAATGGTGTTGCGTCAAGTAAAGCTCCTCATCATTGAGCATATATTTCACTTTTTGTGGGCATCTCCATAATGCCAAAACTGAATACTCCACCATGTGGCTGTCAACTTGGGAAAAAAGAGCAAAGATATGCCTTAGCTTGGAAACCTGACTAAAAAAGATTGTGCTCTTTTAAACTTTCAGTCAAAAACAGCAGGTCAAGATACAAACTTTCCTTTGAAATACAAATCAGCTACGACACTCCAATTTAGCATGCTGATTTTTTTTTTTTTTTTAAAACATGTCGTGGCAAGCAGTATGCTCAATCTCATCCCTAAAGACATTCAGTAGCAGCATGTCACCATTGCTGAATTATTGCCGTCACGGATGTCTATCAAATATATGTCTGTTGATGTCAACTTTCATGATCAAAGTGACAAACAGTAAGTTGATGTCGAAGACAGAGTAAGCGACAAACACACAACACTTGCTTACCATTGCCTCACTAATGCTTGTCAATACATCAGCACAGAGAACACAGCTGGTGTTGTGTGGCGTTTTTGGAACAATTGGGATTTTGAGTTTCTAGGCTGCAAAATTTGCCAAAAATGAAGGAAAGATGTGAGAGAGTTAGTGTAATGTGGGACAAAAAGTGTGTGCAAGGGTGGTTAGGTGAGTTTAAGGAAAACATGGCACAGCGATCACGTAATGTTTCCTCTTTATTTATTTTTTGGGGACCATGCCAGTTCTGCCAGGGAGTATTCTAGAAAAAAAACGTACCTAACAAAATGTCAGTACCTTCTCTTATATTTTCTTTATTTTAATAAGAACACTGTGTCTCTGTCTCCAGTCCAGAATTATTGAAATGGCACAGAATCAATTAAGCAGTGGGGGCAGGTATATGTCTCCATGGTGCCAGTTGTTCTTAATCAATTTTTTTCAAGGACTCTCAATTACTGAATGCCTTATAAATTATATAATAATAAACTCAAAGAAAATTGAAAAAAATATAGAAATACTACATTCAGATTCCTGTCAAATGACGAATGCAACAATTTACTTGTGAACAAACGCAAGAAAAACAAATCTATAATAAAAACAGTTTTCTTGTCTTTTGTGAGACCCTTTATTTCCTACTCCCACTAAGACTTCCTGAAAAGGAAATAAAGATAAGATCTTACCATCTTTTATCCTCCATCTCACCACGTCTCCTATCTGCCAACCACAAAATTGAGAAGCAACATGAAACAGACTTTGGGAAAAAAGAAAATGAAGTTATCATACATATTTAACAGGGGGATGATAAAAATGTCTGAAATGTGAAAGCATCCTCGTGACAGTCACTGACATTTCTGAGTCCACCATTCAAACAGTTTAACAACAATTAAATGTCTTCATCTTTCATCATCACTAATCTTTTAACACTTCTTTCAGTGCAATTTTCCACTGCAGCTGGGGAGATCTCACATTCATGTTCCATTTAAATCTGATATAAGCACATATATAGATAGACCAGGAAATGATGCTTCACTTGTTGTCAAATCAGTCTTCTTGGTTCCTATTTTTTGAGGTGTTAGTCTGGGGTGTTGCTGTACTGTGCTGCCTGTTGAGGTTTTGAAACCACGTAATTGCAAACAATATAAAAATGCTATCAGAACATCATGTATATAACAATCTTAACACAATCTTGGTTTTCTCAATTTAAATGTCTTTTTGTTTTTCCACTTAAAATGGCAACCTGTAAGACCCCTTTAGTAACTCAATTTCAAAACAAATCAAATCAAGAAAAGCTCTCTCTTTCATGTAATTGACTTCTGTTATTACAATACATATGATTCAGGAGATCATGAATGAATGGTCATGAATACCCAAATGTGCACGAGTTTGTTTATCATCTTTGAGAACACACTTTTGCCACATTACACTAAAAAGACACACAGCACAGACAACCACAAATCAACTAAATCCTTCTTTAGAGACACACATACCATGAACTGTGCTCAGTCATGCTCTCTGAATGGATAGGCGGGAGCTCGGCTCAGAGTTAACGAACAGAAGAACCAAACTTGTCTGTGTGTACTGCGGGAATGCAGGATCTGGATGCAGCCCCACGACAGTGAGAGGTAACAGAGGTAATAGGATCACAGATGTCCATCTGGCCTCATCCCAACACACGCCACAGGCTATAAATAACACCGTAAACAGCTAATACTGTTAATTTACTAATTCCGTCCATACTCAGAGACAATTTAGTGTGCTCATGCAACCACAGGAAAACAAATGATTATGATAAGTGATTTTGGAGAAATTTTGAACCAATTTAAGGTTTGCGATTTAGTGATTTACACTAACTATAATCTTTTTTAAATACTCAATACAATTCAAATTGTCACAAAAATAAATGTGCACTTTACAACTTTTACAAAATGATACATCACAACAGGGACTCAGTGATGTTACAAAGCTTTTAATTTAGCTGATCTAAGCACCAATGACCAAAGAGGGGGGACCTCTTTCCTAAAAAGTATCTCAGCAAAATGTTTTGTATAGTCTGTTGTACAAATGACAACAATTATGAACAGTTCTTTATGTTTTTTGATGTCTCAAAAAACTTAAACTGTTGTTATAAAGCCTCGTCCCCTTCTGGTACAATTTATTGTAAACCAGTGTGCTCCAGGTATAGCGGAAGTCAAAAATGCTGATTTGAGACACAAGCATTGCAGAGCAAGTGAACCACAGAGCTGCACCAGTTAAAACAATGACTATTTGTTTCTATTTTAGGGCATTTTGTAAGATGTTCTTGGCATTTATCAAATAGTTAATAGTGTCTGATGAAGAGCAGCTGTGCTCAAAACGTTACCTTGGTGTAAGAAATAGCAAATATTGGAGCCCTGCCGTGTGCGAGCCACGTATTTGTTTATTTTGTGATTTGCTTTATTTCAACTCAGCACCTGCCCTCTTTTGTGGTTTTGTTTATCAAATAGTTGACAGTAGAGTGACAAGAAACATGGGTTGAAGCGGGTCTCTGTTGAGATTTGACACTGCAGTTACGTGGTTTAAGTCATGGCAACCAGAACCCCCACTGCATCAACAAGCTGGAGATGAAGAGACTGTCTTAGTCATGTCTAAACCTTCCTGCTACAACAGTTCCACACTGAACTTCGGTCCAATGATATTTTCCAAAATACTGTATGACACTACAAAATATTACAAGAAGCCCTTAAAGGAATACTTTGATGCACCTAAAGTATCTTAAGTAGTCAAAATTGGATTAACTTCGCCTAATCTGATCCATAGTTTCTTTAGGCTAAATGTGCAGTTGTACTAACAGCAAAATATAGATATTTTATCAAACTCAGCATTAGTCAGATGATTGGTATGCACACAAAAGCAACTCTTGGTGTACTGGTCATTCCTCATTGTGCTAACTTTCTGAATTTGAATGCATCCTTCTCCATGATTTCTACTGAGACTAGTTAGAAAACAAAAAAATGACACAATTATGAATGGTAGACAATGTTCAGAACCTCGAAGTTACAACCTGAACATGAGATCTGAGCACCATAATATATGAAGATATGAAGTGCTCATTAAATAGTCATCAGTGACACATTTAAGTAACAATCATTTCATTTTAAAACGGTTTGTTGCACAGAATCATTTTTAAGTTAGTTTTGAAGACCAACAGATTAGTCTGAAGTATCATTTTTCAACACCAAAAGTCAGACATTTCTGTTACAGAAGTAGCAAAAGAAAGAAATTATCTTGGACAGCAATAGCAAACACTGAAAGAAGAAGAAGAAGAAAGCCCTACCTAAAGAAAGTCATACGTGATCAATAAAACTTGGAAGGATAAACAAAACAGGTTAACTGCTCAGAGGAATAAAGCTCAAAAGGGAATGGACTGAAGGGACCTCAAACCAAAAGCAAAGTGAATAACAGCACCGCCTTGTCTAAATGAAATCCACTCAAACATAAGCAAGACTTGAACAAGGATGAAAATATGATGTGATATTCTTTTGGACAGAAAATCCTAGTAAGTAGTTCATATATATATTCTGACATCACATTGTCATTCTGATTCTCCACATTGTGATTTTACTATTGTTGTTATTGTTAGCTACTCTGTGTATTTAAAATCTATTGCATGTCTGTCCGACATGGAAGAGGAGGGATCTGTTGTTCTTCCTGAGGTTTCTACCTTTTATTCATGCAAATGTATTTTTTATGAAGTATTTTCCAAATTAAGGGTTTAAAAATAGGGCTGGGCCCTTTGAGGCAAATGAGTGATTTGTGATTTTGGGCTATATATAAAAAACTTTTTAATCTTTTTAAAAAACTTCTTCTGTCTAAGTTTAAGAATGAACTTCCACACTCAAAGTATTTTTATTATAATTTTTCTCCTATATTTAAATGGACACATCTGTTACCAAAAACACAATCAAAGAGCTGTCCTGAGAACACAAGACAACACAAAATAAAAAGTCCTTACTAGGCGGTAAAAGTAGATTCCAGTTGCAGTTGCAAGGAACACTAGACACCCCATCATGACAATATACAGTATCTTCTAAACTGCAGAAGCTGTATTTTCTGTAAAGATCTATACGCTTTCAGAGCCATGTCCTGCTCATGTTCATGATATCATGAAGGCGTCCATACAAATAAGAAAAACGTCAAATCTTAAAACGATCTCCTTTTCCCAGCTGCATGGCTGTCCTCTCCAACGCCATGCAGCCCCCCCCCTCTGAAAACAGGGTGACCTGATTCAAATCAAATGAAGATTTAAGAAAGTGACAACCCCTCTGATCCCTAAGGTCCATCACCTGTTTGAGGTAAGACAAGACAGGACAGAGAGGAAGAAACACAATGAAACAGAGACCGAGTACTGCTGTGAGAGGCAGTTGATCTGCAATGCTGCCAGAGTATTTGGTGTCTGCATGTCAAATGCCAGTGCACTCCATAGGAATACGATAACGAGGGCTGCACACAGAGGGAATGCCTAATGAGATATCAAACAGAGAGGAGAGCTCAGAAACAGGGCACAGCACTGAGCCATTTAATAAGACATCGATGGAAAGAATGCCTGCCTACATTGTACTTCAGCACTCTTGCTCATCTGGGTTGTGACAACACAGAAGGTGACACAGGACAGAACATCTGAATGCCACGACGTGTGTATCTCGGGTATTGTCTGCAATAGTCCTATGATCATGGGCACTTAGCTATAGTTTGTTTAAACCTGAGATAGATTAGGATTGTCAAAGTGATTGACAGTGCTATCAAATTTCCTCCCCTTAGCAATTTATGTTTTGAAACTCAACGGTGAACTATATCCAATGTATCAATATTTAACATTGGCATTGCTTTACTTCATAAGGTCATTTACCAGTAAAAAGACATAAACTGATGACTTTTGGCAAAGTGCTATACATAACAGTCCAGGTGAGAATTTGAACGCCTGATTTGACAGATGTTTATACCACAATTGGTGAACAAAAAGAGCATTTTAGGCATTTACAAAATGTTGTGGACAGGGATTTGAAGGGAAAAAAAGAAACATACAAGGAGGTTGCTCTGTCATTATGAACTGAAAACTGTTGAATGTACTCGCTCTTTGGAAAGAGTCAATCTTAACCTCAACAGGCTTCACGATGTCTGCAGCTGATTTGCATACTTGCATCCTGAGCCCAATGCGATGTGAAACGTCTGATGAATAGAAGCAGTTGCCATTACATTTAGCAAGGTAAATAATGTCAGATTGAAGTAGATTAAAGTTGAATGTATTTTGACTTAATTCAGCGTATGGTTTTGTTACCATTAGCCTACCTTCATACCTGATAGACATACAACAATGTGATGTAGCGTTAGGACTTTCTCTCTTCTCTCACTTTGATGTCATAACAGAGAAACCACAGGTGTAACTTATTAATTATATGAATTAAACTGCCAGTTGGCCACGTCAGTGAGCCAACACGCACAGTAACAGCCATCAATAATGTTACTACACCTGCGTTTGACGTGTCAGTGTCCGCTGCTGTTTAAGTACTGCAGTGCAAACTAAATAGCTGCACTTATCTAGAAGTAACTTAACCATAGTTTTATACAGTATGAGATAACTTAACTAGGATATGATTTTTATTCTCTTCTTCAGCATAATTTAACGTTAGCTTCGCGTAGTCAGTCACTGCTAACTTAGTTAGTTGTTCTGCTTTTGCTACCCCAACGTCACAGGTCCGACAACGTTAATTACCAGTCCTGTACGAAGGCTAAAGTTTATAAACTATTTTCAAACAATTTACATTAACAAGTGCACGAAATTGCAAGCAGAGAGCAGCTTTACCTGAAAAACATGTAGAAGTTGCCAGTAACTGTGGACCGGGGGGCTATCATCGGACACAGCTCCTCAGAGCTGAACGAGACGAGCTATGCTAGCTGTTAGCCTACTGGTCACCCACATAGTGTCACCAAATAAAAGCCTCCTAGATCATTTTCGCTGAAACCATCTATGCCCATCTAAGGATGGATGGGACAATTTTATTTTGAAAACCCACTGCTCAGCTGCATACTACACAATACGACCAAACGTTTGTGGATACCCCATTAATATTAATTCTAGTTAAAATATATATAAATATACATATATATATATATATATTATGGTACAAAATACAATAATGTTATTGTATAGTACAACATACAATATTGTATTAAACCATAAACAGTTTGAGGAAGGCCCTTCCTGTCCATGTGCACAAAGCAAGGCCAGAAAAGAAATAGGTTTGACCTGCACAAGCCATGACTTACGTCCCTTTTGGATGATTTGGAAAACTAGCTCCAGGCCAGTGCCAGGCCCTAGTGCCCAACATCAGTGGCTGACCTCACTGGTGCTCATGTGAGTAAATGGGAAAATATTGAAGTGTGTAAAGTATGTTTATTACAATATTAGGTATTTCTTTCACCACATTTCTCCACATATATTGTGCTGAAAAGTTAAACTTAAGGAAATGTATCTCTGCATTTACTATGGCCTTTGCATTCTATTTTCCCTGTGATCAAAGGTACTTTGCTCTACGAGATCCATGAATATCATCTTCAGCGTAAGAAGTTATATATTTGTTTATATACACTGTACACTACACCCAGCAGTTCAACTCATTTTTCTCCTCCTTCAACCTTCTTTCAGATGAAAAAAACTAACTTAGAAAAACACAAATGTACTAGCCCCATAAGAATATTCCTGAATGCAATGCATTGTATCAAGTTGAGTACTGGAGGTGAAAACAAAAAAAGAGTGTTTACACATGAGTGAAAAAGAAGGAAAGGAGTTGAAAAATGTTTTTATGAAAAATTTGCAGTGACACTTCTGAAATGGCAAATCATGGGCTACTGTGTATGAGTGTGAAAGTGTGCATGTGAGACTGTGTGCATGCGTGTGTGTTTGTGTGTGTTTAAGAGTGTGTTTTGTGTGTTTGAGAGATGCACTAAAACAAGAGAACACATGCTGGGTAGAGGATGAATTTTTGCATTTTAAGTTGATGCCAAAGTCAGCATGTTCCAGGTGTCACCTGTGTATAGTTTTGTGTATCCATGCCTTTTAAAAGACAGAGGACACTCTTGAGATGATATAACAACCATATACTGTATCATGTTCACATGTTTTCAGTGTCGGAGTCGCACAAAAACACCCTCAAACTATTCATCTGACATTTTTTTTATCATCTAATTTAACCAGGAAATATATCCACCCTGAAATTCCACATATGGCAAAAATGTTTTACAATAAGTCCAATCATGAAGTAATACAATGAACTCACAAGCAGGGACTGTGAATGTTGTTGATATCATCATCAGCACCACACTGTAATAAACAATGCACCCTGGTCTGCACACCCAGAAGCAAAGGCTGATGCCATTCTGACTTTGCGCCTGCCAGAGCAAAACAATGAGCATGACTGACCTTGACTGAGGTGATTCTGATGTAGGGTTATTAGACGGTCACATATGAAGGATGGGCTTGATTCTGCCTTTGATTATAATTCTCCTCGGGTCTGAAGACAACCTGTAACGAGGCGGGCTGTGAGAGAATATGATGCCGTTCAAATGCTATAATGACAAGACATATAATGCCCTTTCAAACTGCTCCGAGCTATTGAAATGATTGAAATGCACTCTGTGTCATATATTAGCTTATCATGCCTTTAGTGCTCAGTTGAACTCTGGTAGCAGAGGGGAGAGGTTGCCTCTCCGAGCAGTTAGCTGCTAACCAGTGGGCCAGTATATGGAGACAGATGGCTGTGTGGGCCCACTCTTACCTTTGGCAGCAGAGCCTCAACAATAGATCTGTGATGTGGCAAACTGGTCCTTTTCTTTCTGCTAAAACACATGGGACCACTAACACAAACAGATATAAACCTTCCTCTGTGCCGCCTTGGCAGGAGCAATCCTCTGTGCACCCCCACAGTCCACCTCAACCCCACCCCTCCACTCTTTTTTCTCTCTTCTCCTCTGTCCTCTCTGACTCCATCTTTCAAAATCTCTGCTGGACTGTTGCCCAGCAAACAGTGGAAAAGCCCTTTTACAGCAATAGTAAAAGACAGAAAAGTAGTGGAGGCATATTGAGGAGGAGGTTAGATGGCTGTAGTAAAAAAGCCCTGAGAAGGGAGATGATTGCGTAAATAAATCCTGAAAACCCAACCTTTGGAGTTACAAAGAGAAGGGACTAAGTCAAAACAGCAGCTCAGTAAATTAATTATCCTAGCTCCATAACATGTCACAGTGTGATAGTAAAGATGGATTGAGACAACGGGATTGTTAATGGCATGCATGATAGAAATAATGTTATTTTCTGTGAAGTAAATAATGGCTTGAAATAAAACCAATAACAAATTCTGCTGAGATATCGAACTCAGTTTTAGTTTCTTTTAAGAGTTCCAAGAAGCAGGTTTTAGATAAAAGCTGAGAAAAACTCAGAACCTGTAATGGGTATTTTATTCTTCAGTCCATCTTTATGTTTACAATTGACAAACATTTCAGCAATCTTTTCCAGTTTTGCAAAGCCTGTCATTACATTGGAGTGATTACATTTTTCAGACCTGTATGTTTTATTGGAGGGGCTACCCTTTCATTACCATTTGGATTATAGACTGTGCCTTTACTTTTTTTACACTGTCAAATAATACAAGTTTTGAGGACACGTGTCATTTAGACAGAAATACTCCAGCTGAGATGTGCATTTATATCAGATTTACAGCAGGATTATTGAAAATTATTCTCTCTATGAGTTGTTTGGTGAATGAGCTCTACATGTAAATTAAGTGGGATCATTGTTATTGATCTGCAAGCACATACGTACTGAGAGGGATGCGGTTAGTGATGAGTGTCTATACTAAGAATATTGATCAGCTGTTGCCAAGCTCAATAGAAACAAGCAAGATAACAAGACACATTGATCACAGAAAAAAGGGGGAACACAATATCACATGGCATCCTCTCTCTGTGAAGTTTAGATTCCACGCGCTTCCTCTGAAAAGACAGATAGAGAGAAAGAATTAATGAATAGAGAAAGAGACGGAGAGTATAAAAAGAGACCAGCATGCAGATGAGCAAGGGAAGGGTATAGAGATGGAGAGAGATAGATGACTTGCACCTGGCAGGGGGAGATTGATTAATTGTTTGTGAAGAAGGAGAAAAAATGAACAGATAATGGAAAGGAAACACAGAATAAAAAGACGATAAAATGATTACCAGGCCGATGGAGCTCTGGGTGTGTGTACATATGTGGTTGTGAATGGCAATAAAAAGTTGATAAATAAGAAAAATGTGTTACGTAAAATATGAGAAAATAACAGGAAGGAGTTTGAGACAGAATGAGAGAGGAAGTAGCACAACGAACCAAATCATAGAGTTCATCTCCTGGCTTTTAACCAATCCTGGTGTCTTCCTCTGTTAATCCATCATCAACTGTTCCCACATCCCTGCTGCCAGGCTGGATTGTGTGTAGTCCTGGGTGAATAAACAACCTGATAAATGAAGGTCAGAACTAGACAAAGTGCCCACTCTCAAAACTGTTGCTGTGGGACCACAAGGGCCAGGTAAACCATTTACTGACCAGCAGTGTGGGGTGTAAGTCAATGTTTAAACAGCCACATTCTGTCCCATCTGTGGTGTCAGTTTAGTTCATATTTATATGTCAGTTGGTTGGATTAATTAATGTAAAAGAGATTCTATTTTGTGTCCACCTTGTCTCAGACGCACTGCAGTGTTTATGAAACTCAGTTCTGATGGTTGAGAACAGCTGCTGGTGTAAATAAATTGGTCTCTACATTGTTTCACTGTGTGCGTTTGTTTTTGCATGTGTGCGTGTGCGTCGTGCAGAAAGATAGATAGCTGGCGCTGCTGTGCGGCTCAGTGTTCAGCCATGCAGAACACAGAAACAGTAATCAAACAGAAATGCAAAAACAAACCACCATGACTACAACCTGGAACACCTGCTCTATCCCAGCATCAAGGATTTGCTATGCAAATAGCTGTAGCAACCTGGGAATATGGTTAGCCATTAGTGAAGGACACCTATTTAAGAGGTTGTGGGTTTAGCAAATACCACAGAGCTACCCGGCACGAAGACACTTTCTGTCGTGTGGTTCTCTATCTGCTTAAGTTCATTTAAAATCCACAAAAATCGCACGTGTGATATCATACCAAGTGTTTTGCATTATAAATGACTAGTCAGATCCTCACTTAAGGAATTTCTCATTTAGTTATGGAATCAATCTATTGTTCAAATGTGTCACTTTGTGAAGAGAGCCATTTTGCGTCACCAAACCTTTCCCAAGTCAATTACATTTCATGTCACTCTTCAAAACAAATGGCAACAACATTATGAGAATGGAATCTTGATGGGACATACAGGGAAACTTGATATTGACGTCAACTTAAATCTCAGGTGTTGATCTAATCTGTTTTGTTCCTCCAGATAAACAGTCCAAATATTCCTCTCGCATAACTTATTAGCAAAAACAAATTTAAATGGGAAAACAGAAATGAAGAGAGTCCTCCCCAAGCAGATAGAGATGAGCACAAAACCCTCTGAGTCCTACCTAAATTGAATTTTGATTCGGATTAATGGAAATAATGACACATTATGCTCTGAGTTAAACTTATTTTGAAAGTGCTTACAGCTCACACTGGAGCATAGTGTCAGCCATTTATTGTTACAGTTTGTCTTAACAAACCCACCACCATTGTAAGTGGTGAACTGGACTAACTCTGACATGGCTGTCACCAAAGTCGATAAACAAGGCTAAAGTGCATGCAACACATAGTAATAACACGTCTAAATTTACTTACATATGCACACATACAGACATGGGCAGACTCTCTTTCTCTCTCCACCAGTAATAATTGCTGATTAGTCTTATCAGCATCATCAAACTTCACCACATCACTATGGGGTAGATTACATAGACAACCATAACCATCATACCCATGATGATGCTAATGGAAATTGAGAGTACTCATCATCAGCCATGAAACCGACTCTGATTACAGTCATTATTAGTTATGATGACTCGGACTGATTAGTAATTTAAATAATCAAGTTGATAAGTCTAACTAGGTGGAGAACAATTCTTCTGAAATGTATTTTCTTTGGCTCAATATTGTTTAAATTGCAGCCATTTCAAAGTTTTTATTATGTATTAGAATTAGAACATTTCAAGTGCCAACATTTCTTCAGGCAATCATACAAATTCCTACCACAATATCAGTTTCAATTTAGATCAACTTTTCTACACAGTATTTTATAAGACACTTTTACTTTTTTATGTGTGCTTCTAAGTTCTAAGTATGTGTGTGTGTGTGTGTGTGTGTGTGTGTGTGTGTGTGTGTGTTCACGTGCTTGTGAGTGTGCTTCGTTCCTTCACTGACAGACTGTTAAACTGGCAGAGCCAAATGAGGTGATTCCTCATTAGCCTCATTAAGCTGAACCCTTGTTTTGTTAATTGACATAAAAACAAACACTTGCTCATGAAAGAGAAGCTGCCAATTACGGTCCCCTCCCCCTGTTTTCTTTGTCTTACGGCATGTGTGTGTGTATTTTGTGGATCAGGGTCAACAGTTGTTGGTTACTTGTTGATGACTTATATAGTTTCCCTCCTTGCACATACCATTTGGGAAATATTTATTTAATTGTCATGCATGATTACATCTACACATAAAAGTGTAAAGAACGTTTTCTTTCCTCAAATCTTTAGGAAAGAGTCAAACTGTGACTGACATTTTTGGGTTGTTAAAGCTTTTAAAATTATAATTATTTTTGGTATTTTTGACAGCAGTGTGTAAAATAATACATGATAAAGATACTTGGCTGGTCGAGACTGCAGAATGAAATAAGCCCCAGACACTGAAACACTGAATGCTAAAAGTAAAAATAAAAAAAGGAACAAAAAAGCATTCTAGCATTGTAAAGATGAGCTGACACTGTACATATACATATATGTATGTATAGATCTTATAGGTCAGTATATCAAATTGTTGATTTACCCACATGGGAGAATCTTATTCTTCTGAGAATGTTAGAGAGAGAAGCATGCCTGCTGGTAACCATGGAGACCCCACAGCATTTCTGAGAGCACAGACAAAAGCTTTTGTCAAACTATTTCTAGTAAAACTATCCACTGATTTACAAGTCTCTCTCTCTCTCTCTCTCTCTCTCTCTCTCTCTCTCACAAACACACACACACACACACACTCCTCACTGTGTTCTTTTAGTATTTGTGCAACACCAACTCATCATTTATGTCCCTAAAGGAATTACATTATGCATCATCTACAGTTCGCGGAAAGCGATCAATCAAAATTGATCAAATCAAAAATTGGTTGACTGAAAGACTTGCCCGATCCATCTAGTTTCATACAGAGTGGACTGCTGCTCGTTTCTTCATCCTGAGAGACGGCGTTGAGACCTGAGATGTCATTAATTCTCACAGTAACAGGCGCTGCCCCTTCAGCTGAGCAGCCAGGGGTGGACTCATCATGTGGTGCAGAGTCTGCAAGTCTGTAGCCTGACAAAAGCTGTACTGGTCAGCATTGCTGAGGAAAAACTCTTCATTTAAAGTCCCCCACCTCCGCTCAAAAATGTGTGCTTCTTATTGTCACTGCACTTGGATGTTTGACCTTCACTGTGTCACTCTAAAACTCGTTAGCCAATTGGGACGCAGCCCTGAAAGAAAAAAAGAAAAACTACAAACACAAAGTCCGGCAGCGTAACCGCACAGAGAAACAGAAGGAGCTGTAAACCAAAAGGACAAATGTTCAGAAAAGTAAAAGACCCAGAGTTTACACTTTTCACAAATAAGTTGTTTGCAAGCTCGGCGCTTATTAAACGCATGTTGGCGATTAGAACAGCGTTTACAGCACTCCGGTGAAATGTGAACCTTTTAGCTTTCAATAGATTTCCCCTCAGTTCACCTCACCTTGTTGAACCTGCAGGCTACTTATCAATACTCCCCTCCTATCACAGTTATCAATACTCCTTGCTACTTGATAACATCATCAGATTCCCCGATCGATACCCGCCACTGTTGTATCAAATTATAGCTCTTTGTTATCAATACCCAGGACTGTGTGTATTCAATTAGAAAGGAGGGCGGATCGATAGCCAGCAGCTACCGCAGCCAATCCTGAAGCCTTATCAATGCCAGCTGCCGTCCTGACAAATGATAACACAGACAGATCAATAGGTTGTGCTGATGATAACGTCACCTTGCCCGGGTGTTACCCCTCGACCAGCACACGGAGGCGCGTGCTGAAAGACTGTTACAGTTTCTAACTAGAGTGGATTCATTTATTTGCATAAATAAAGAGTCCAGTGAGTTTTAATGTCAAATTAACGAGCTTCCTCTAATCTTTTATATATGAATACATTCTAAACCAGTGAGAATCGTAGCACCCGATTTTAACTTAGTTGTAGTCTTTTGATGAAATTGTCAATTTACATTTTCAGATTTTAGTCTAGTTTACAGTGAAAATTCAAGTCTCTGTGCATTTAAAATGTTCTTTTTTTGTCATTCCTGGGCTACACAATCTTTGAAATGTACAGTTGTGGTTTTGCTCCAGCTGTTTTGTTGACATGTTTGTATAACTTCCTGTGAGATTGTAGGTAAAATTAGTTCATACATCTTTTACTTTTTCTTTACATGAACTTTTAATGTTACAAAACATTAATGACATAACTGAATTTCAATATGCTGCTTATTAGTGTAACAGCTCGATGCAGATGTGTGCAGATGCAATGACTTTGCATTAAAACACCAAGAAGCTAATTTGCTTTTGCCTCCGTTTTCATCATTTTGGGGGGGTTGGGTAATGAGGATTGTTCAGTTGTCATTTTTTTCTTATTCAAAGGTTACTTTTTATTTGTGTTTGCCAATGAATATTTTTTTGTCTTAGTTTTTGTTACCAACATGAACTCTAAACACTTCTGCTCAATCCCTCTCACATAATTTGATTTGAAATCATAGGATAATAACTTTTTCCATAAATATAACTATAATAATTATCTGTGAACTGTGAGTTTAGTCTACATTTGTTCAGATCTTCTTGCCAGCTCTTCTTTTTAAAATGTTTATCTGCTAAGTAAATGGGCTACTACTCTACAACACAGAAAATGAAAACCACCCATCCCTGGTATGTACAGTTAGTAGATGAGCTAAAGATAGAAAGGGCATGGCAAAGCTCCACCCCTTACCTGGCTCACCTGAGGAACACCAAGAAATACTGGTTATTAGTTAGAGAGACAATAAGATTCAGCGTCAGAATAAAATCACAACACTGACGGGGAACAACAGCAAGAGGGAATACTACCAAAAGTGGATGGAACGGAGAAAGTGGAGGGAGTGTACTGACGGCTGACTGAGGTTTTAGTTGTGCCTGTTGTGTTTTACATCTTCCCTCGGAGAGAAAATGGCTTCATGGTCAGAAACTAATATCACCTGCCCGGTCTGCCTGGACATCTTCAAAGATCCTGTTGTCCTGTCGTGTAGCCACAGCTTCTGTAAAGACTGTCTGCGGACATGGTGGAGAGAGAAACAAATACTGGATTGTCCAATTTGTAAAAGAAGATCATCAAGGAGTGATCCACCTCGTAACCTGGCGTTAAAGAACCTGTGTGAGACCTTCATACAGAAGAGAGACCAGAGAGCTGCAGCAGAGTCTGAGGCTCTCTGCAGGCTGCACTCTGAGAAACTCAAACTCTTCTGTCTGGACCATCAGCAGCCAGTGTGTGTTGTCTGTCAAAATTCAAAAACACACAACAACCACAAAGTCAGACCCATCGAAGAAGCTGCACAGGATCACAGAGAGGAGCTCCAGGAAACCCTGAAGCCTGTACGGGAGAAACTGAAGGTCTTTGAACAAGTGAAAGGAAACTGTGGTCAGACAGCAGAACACATCAAGGTCCAGGCCCGAGACACAGAGAGGGAGATTAAGGAGCAGTTTAAGAAGCTTCACC
>JAVQJD010057505.1:0-41066 GCA_036023655.1 Nannoperca australis
TAAAAAATATATTGTTTGTGTGTTTAGTAAATTTAGCTCTTCTTCAGGCAGCCATCAGGTCTCCACTGTCTTGATAGTTGACGTCGGCCCATGAATCCTGATTTTCCTGTTGTCTAATCAGATGAGAGTCCTCTGCTCTGGTCTCTAGGGATCGACCAATCACACTCCACCAGGTTAGCGCCATGGAAATGGCTCAGTCTATAAACACATCACTTCCTCTCCGCTGTCTGAGGTTAGAGCTCTGGCTTCACATTAAACCTTAACTTTGAGATCTGAAACACTTCTGAATTGTATGTGTAAATGAATGTTATTAATACCCTGATGACAGTGTTGACACACTTGAGCAAAGTTCAACAAACTGTCAACAGAATTTTATACTGACAAGAGAAGACAAAAATAAATAATTTACTAGCTTATAACAAGGCTCATACAGTATACTATATTATGTTCTGATGAGGGGTCTCAGTGTTAAATCTTATATCTTTAACTTTAACATCACTCTGTGACGCAACACTAATTACATTATCTTTGCAGAAAATACGCATGTCCTGCAAGTGCTGCATAAAATTGAACTGTAAACTGTCATGTGATCCAGATATTTGGTATAAATACAACCAATTTACCTACTGGACGAAATGCTTCACAGTTGTATCATTTTAGTTGCTTAGAACCACAAAGTTACAGTGACACTGGATTATAGTGTCTGTGTCTTGTCTGTGCTAATTTTAGATCATTTCACAGTATCAGAGTTGAGGAGCAGTCAGTAGACAGACTCTCATCTAATGTCTTTGGAACAGCTGATTGCCTTAAAATGATGTTTTTGTTTTCAGTGCCAGTGTTGTTATCAGTGTGGGAGTTGCAGTTTCAAGTCGTTGTTTGTGCTGGTAATGTGAGTACAGAAGTGTATGAGTAAATAGAGTATACAGAGATGAAGTTGAGTTCAAGTTAAAGCTGTTATACACACTCTGATGGCCCTCGATATGTGTTTCTAGTTGAATAACATGAATTGAGGCTAATTGCAAGATTTTATGAACATTTCATTTCATGAAGTTGTATAATTGACTGCTTCAGAGTGTGTTGTGAACATCGCCTCTCATTTCTTCAAGCGGCTTCTGCGGTTAAATTGCGGACAAATAGGTGAAAGTAAAAAAACGTCTTTCGGCGTAGAATTGAAAGGAATCAAAGACGATCATATCCCTCTAAGAAGTCTGACAGGCGGCCATCGAAAGGAAGGCTTAAGTGTGTTTGTGTGTCAGCGGGAGCCTACTTTACAGAGTCTGGCCTGCTTGTCAAACAACAAAAGGAGATGTTCACTGGTCCAGAGTCCTCCCACACACAGCTGCTCCCAAATAATCAGCCTGCGTGTGTGTGTCATCTCATATGTGCATCCTTGTTTATGATGTGCTTGTACACATTTGTGTTTGCACATTCACTTGTGTATTCAGGCACGCGGTCGTACACGTTACCTGTTTGTTTCTTCGTGTGTGTGTGTGTGTGTGTGTGTTCAGGCTTGTTTGCCTGATCTCTCGGCAGTGTGTGTCTTCCCCTTTATCCGACAGCTCGGTGCCTGCCCAGCCGCGCTCTCATCTTATTAAGACTTGTCTTCCCAGAGGGAACCGCTTGCCTGTGTGTGTTGGAGATTACAGTCTGTTGCTGAGCCAAGTGGGACTCCGCGAGGCCAAAAGCCTGCGTCAAATATTTGTTTCATCCCAAACTGAGAGATCCACCATCTGAAAAAGGGAAAAAGGCAGCTATTATGCTATGCTGATCCTTGGGAGGGGCATTTCTTTTTACACGTTTCCAGCACCATAGGGAGGTCAGGGGTCAGAGTAACAGAGTTGCATCGCTTGACCTAACAAAGCCTCAGCGTCTTGTGCGAAGAAATTTCAGTAGTGCAGATGATTGCTGTCACAGAGGCTTGAACTTAGGTCTTAAAATGTGAGGACTGTATGATTCATTATGCCAACCTCATGCACAAATCATAGATATATTATGAATATGAGAATTTATTAGCGTTTTCTTGATGACCCCATCAAATGAAATAGGCCCTGTGTTTTCCTGTGTGTTAAAGGAGAAGTGTAGCATTTTGGCAAATACACTTTTTTTTTTTATTTACTTTCTTGCCAAGAGTTAGATGAGAACATTAACACCACACTTGTATGCCAGCAGCTGGTTAGCTTACCTTAGCACAAAGACTGGAAACAGGGGGCAACAGCTAGCCTGGCTCTGAACTAAATCCGCCCTTCAGCATCTATAAAGCTCTCTAATAAACATGTCTTATTTGTTTAATCCATACAAATAAAAAAGGTGTAAAGTTGTAGTTTTAGTTTTAAGGGGGGAGGTAATGTGCTAGAATATTTATTAGCCAGGAGCAGTCACTTCCTGGAGTCTTGTAGTAAGCAGCTAATGGTTGCCTTGTTTTTTCTAGCATTATATATTTATGTGATTTTATAACATGCAGTTTCTCCTCGTTCTGTAAAGGATCATACACATCTTGCACTCACTGACTTTTCTGAAAATTCCAATAAAATATGAAACTGAACAAGAGTAAGCCACATGTGAGAGACACACAGTAAAAAATGAGTGTGACCATAGATTTCTGGGGGTTACAGTAACCAACCCCTCTTTAATTGAACTTCTCATCAAGTCCAAATCATGAAAGATTTGTTGCATGCCGTTTATGTGGGCCATGCTTTTGTAGAATCGGAGATCTTGTTCTTCCCATGGTGGCTTATTTTGGACTGAAACTCTATTAATGCCCGTGTAATTTCCGCTGTGAAGCCATGCTGAGTTTGAAATTAATTTCTGCTGTGCCTTCACTTGTGTCTCCAGATGGGCCGGTGATCTGGCGGATGCTGACCTACCCCCCCACTCGGCGAGCCCTCCTGGTGGGCTGCGGTCTTCAGATGTTCCAGCAGCTTTCAGGAATCAACACGGTCATGTGAGTGAAACCGTCCACTGTAATTTTACCTCAGTCATCCAGTACAAGTCTGAATTATTCTCCCGGTGGAGCTATGATCACAGACTTTTCAACAATGTATAGAGTCTGCAATGGTCAGCATAAACTGGGGCCTAATGGACCAACGGCTGTTGCTATTGTAGTTATGAAGTATACGGCTGTTTAGGATTCAGAGATTCATGGTTCAATGGCAGGACCATTCACACAGTTACTCTTGTAGTTGACTTATGATGTGTTTGCAGTATTTGAAAAGTACATTTGAGTCTGCTGCATGCGGCACCCAGAAGGCTGTGGAAACAGGTTTGTACGGGACTGCCTGAAAAATAGCTGCAATAGAGTTACAAGAGCAGTTCTTGCATAGATCTGCCTTACATGCATGACTAAATGTTTTCTTGCAGTATCCTTGCTGCATATATCCCTAGCTTGAAAAAGTAAATACAATAGGTTTGTCATTGACACTAATCCCTTTTGAAGTCCTGCCTCAATGTCAGACCAGCTAAAGAACTGACCAATGAAGTGTTGTATGTATTGAGACAGACATGATCAGTGTCAAAAGGCAGTGTTGGAGAGAGAGTTATTGACGGAGGATACATTCACACCAAGCATGTCTTTGGAGGTTGTGCATTTACTGTTTTAGTCCTGGTCACTTTGCCATGTGAGGGGAAACCTCACCAGAGAAACCACACCAAGACCAACCAACTCAAAATGGTCATCAGGAGTGAGGATTTAGCTGGACCACGGACATCAGATACCTAAACAGTACACGTGTTACAATGGGTAAAAAGAGACAGAAGTAGGTTGATACCTGATTCTCTACCAGCTTCTATTGTCTAAACAAAGCCTGCCTGTAGCATTTGAAAGGAAACAGAGGAAGGAACTGGAATCTGTACTAAAGATCACATTGGTTTGGATGTGAACCTAGCTTAACTGCAAATTAAACCGCAGCACAGTAGCATAATGCACTGCAACATTTTCCACTGTAATTCATATCAAAGAAAATACAGCGACAGCTAAGGAATCCATCCCTTGGCTGCCATGCCATGATCAGACTGGGAAAAAAGTTGAACTTAGCTCAGCTTTTGCCACCGAAACAGTGTCACCTACTTCTGACCTGACCTTTAAAACTAATGGATCTGTTACACATATCTGCCTCCCTTGGTTCGGTTTCAGTACATACTTACAACAACGCAGCCTGCTACTGTTTTTAACACAGAGCGGTTTTCAGTAAATACTTAAATATAATTGTATTTGCCTAACTTGATCCTGAAAACGTGTGGGAAAATGTACCCGTGAGACTTGAGGCTGTGTGACTCTTCCAGTTATCTTTCCCACTGATCAAACTGGAGTCTGTCATGTTACTACATCATATTGAAAAGGAAAGTTCAAGTGTGTTTTTATTTCTTTGGCACTCAGGGTCAATCTAAACAATGATGATACATGACGCTGAATCTGTGTGTTACCAGCTGAGATCCAGACAGATATATTCGGTTTAGCAGCACAGTATTAAATCACAAAACATTACTTTCATCTTCCCTAACACATCATACACCGGGGACCAGTAGCCTCATTGCATTACTGTCCACTTGCCTGTGAAGGGACAGTTCACCCTTGTTGTTTTTTGAGCAGATTGTGTCATCTGTCTCTGCCTCACCTTCTCTTTGAGATGAACAATATTACCGGCTCTGTAAACAATCTGTGGTTATGTGCTGTTACTTAGCAACCGTTAGAGTTGGGAGCAATAAGATTAGTACAGCTTTGTTTGTGTGTATCGATGCACATGTGTGAAATAATTCGCAAAATGTGACACTATGGAATACATTTGTCTGTGGTGAAGTATGTAACCGAAGGTTTGGCCATTTGCATATATGTGCTTGTATCTTGAGATTTGAACGGACAGAAAGATGAGGCGAGAGGGTGACAGCGAAAAGAAATTCAGCTGTGGTTAAACTGCTGGATCTGTCACAAATCTCTTCAAATACTCGTTTCACTGAACGCCTGTCTATTGACTGTCTGCCTCTCTTACTGTATATTCATCTTCATCTCCTGTTGCCAACAGTCTGAACAGCAGAGGGGACAAACTAAATCTGTCACTGCTCTGTCCCTATCTGCCTTTCTGTCTGTGTGACTCGTGTATCTGCCAGTCTTCCAGTCTTTCTGAAAAGGCCTGCCTGCTAGTTTATCTGTGTCAGCAGTGACCCATTTACACCAACATTAATACGCCTTTGATCAAGATGGTGTCTAGATTGTGTTGTGTTTACATCTGGCATTAAATGTGTCTCCGGTCTTCAAACTGAAATCTGATTGCATAATCTGATAACCTTTGGTGATAATAACATCCTTCAGAATTGACATTAAAGACCTCATCCTGCTGAAAAATCAATTTCTGACAATAATGTCTCCGTTTGAGTTGTTTGCTGAACACTATTTCCTGGTCGTATTGGAGTTGTTGTAATTACAAGTTTCCTTCTAGTAAATAGTTTTCACATAAACTTCCAAGTCGACAATTGTGAACTCTAACGTGGCCAACTCTGCAGTCACACAACTGTCCTGAGTTGCCTTGGGATGTTGTAGACATGGGAATCTTTCCCATCGTTCCCATTCATCCGACATGACACGAACGTGGCGTGAAGAGAGGTCCAATCACGGTAAACACCTGTGTAGACTGACACTGGATTTGGGCTTTAACCTGCAATCCATGGAGTGAGATCCAAACTCCATCCAGGGTGCATTTAATCAATGGGTTATTTTTCAGCTGCTTTTGTTATGTAGTTAATATTTTTCTCAAACTACATGTAAGATAAGTATTTTTGTATGCAATCCAAAACTGCTAAAGTAATTAATGATTTTATGGGTCTATCTGTGTTCAGGACTGAATTCAAAAATACAATTTCCAAAAACACCTTTCAGACAAACTATCATCTCATTCATGGTTGTAATGTGGAGTGCCACAATCTGGATCATAATGCAGACAGCAGAGACCGGGCCGGTGCAATTGAAGGAGACTTTACTTACTAAGCTTATGATCAATACAGGCTCGGAGCAGCAGACAGATGGGCCACATAAGCCACAGACACGTAAAACAGCAAAGACAAGGGACAGGAACAAGAGCGCCAGGAGAACGAGATGCAGCTGTGGAGGCAGGCAGCAGGTTTTGAGTATGTCATTTATTCACACTGGAAAAAAATAGCATGCAGCGTGCAATGCCTACAGAAAATGGAGGAGCTGCACATGACTACAAAATAATTAAAAAAACATTTGCAGGTGGTGATGAGAGAGCCTGGAGAACATACTGTATCAACAGAAAAGTGCATTGATGTCTTGCATACGAAATGAAAAACACGTGGTAACAACAACAACATGTGGGTATTGTTTGATTATGTTTAAGCACTAAAACCGCTACGTACAGCTAAGTTAAAATAAGTCAGTATTGACTGGGACACAAACAGCATCTCCTTGCTGAAAGTCCTATGTGTGTTGGACCCATCCATCCTCCGAGACACAGCCATTCAACAGGTGAGGGATACTTTCTACATGGTGATTTCTTCCATCCATGTCTGTTTTCTATGTTTTAGTCATTCTGCATTTCTGTTTCTTTCTAGAAAGCCTGTGTGCTTCTTACCTTTGTATACTTTGCCCACCTGTCTGTTTGCCACCTGCCTTTGTGTTCCTATGTTAGGCTGCCAGCCTAGCCCTATTAGCCGGTGCAATATAAAGGAGGTCTGGGGAGCTAGTAAATCAGCCGGGCTTAGAGACGAGCTCCACTCTCCCTGTCCCCAGCTGCTTTCCCTGATTAAACCACCAGGCTGGCTCAGAGAACGAAGGAAAATGGCAGTGAGAGAAGCTGGCAGACTGGCTAAAAAAGAAAAATGCAAAGTACTAGAACTAGAAAAGCACATATCTGCTCTAACAGTTCACTCTCTCGAATTGGGAACAGGCTCAGATAATTGAGAGGACTCCTGATATGTCACTGTGATCTCACAGGAATTTCTTGAGACGAAGCAGCCTCACTGTACTGTACCGAGATATGGGTGTATTATGAGAAGTGGGTAAAATGTTCCAAGATAATGCCCCGTTCATTCCAATGAAAGCTGCTCACCTAATGCATTTCTTAAATGAGTGTTGCTTGATTGAAAACCTATTCACAAAAAGCTGGCCGGGCTTAAAAGTTTAGTGTATTTTTTATTCTCGATCCTTACCTGTCTGTAGGTCAGGCATGTTTCTAATTGGGTGGCTCAGGTGCACAGAAAGAGAGTGTGGAGGGAGGCTGGTGCACTGTCAAAGAGAAAATTGTGACAGAGAGGCTGTAAAGTAGACCATGGAGCCAGGCCACTTTCATGGGAGTGGTGTGAATCCAATGGTTCCTCATCACACAGAATCCTACTGAGATCCTGTCTTTCTTTCCTTTACTCATACTTAATATGACTAACGTACAGCTTACGAGAACCATGGTGTTCTGCCAAATAAAAATCGTCATCAGTTGAAGCTGATCGAGTAACTCTTTCCAGCATAATTAACAGCAGACTCACTCAAAGATGCTGGTTGGATAATCAGCGCTTGTTCAGCTCCATACTTGTCTGCAAATTGCACGTGGTGCAGGTCCACATCACACACTCGCATGCAAATGTGTTTTCTCAGGTGTTCTCGGTGTGCTGTCTAAACACATGCATTTATGGAGACACGTTCAGATGAACTTTAACCAAACTCTTGGTTAAGCAGAACTAAGAACATGTAGTCACTTAGTAAACACATTGAAACCCAGTTGCATATATAAACATGTCTGGATTTTGCCTTTTTTTTGTGTGACCTTCACTCAGTATTGTAGCACACAAGCAACTGCTGCAGATAAAAACATTCTTGATGAAACAGCATGATGCTTTTATTAGAGATTTATCTCAAGAAAAGTGTTATTGTGAGCTCTGCAGCCCAGCTTACAGAGCAGGAGAATACAACTGAGAATACCCCCAAAAAACCCAAACATTTTCTATAATAAGTTAAACACTACAGCAGACAAAATGTACATTTGATCTTTTTTTTTTTTTTATGTAAAGCAGCAGAAAAGAACAGTGTTTTAAAAACAATGTTGATACAAAGTTGTTGCAGTTTGCATGGCCAGATGATGATTATCGGATCTTCACCAACAGTAGGCTTTGATGATTTTTCTGGTTGGCTAGTAGTGGCTCACCAGTTTGATCCACGTTTTTGACCACCAAGATGACCATAAAAAACTAGTTGAGACCATCAAATGACCATAAACCATGGTTTCATGCTGAATTTTGCAGGGTAACAAGGTCACCACCAAGAAAAGAATAGGCTGATTTAACCTTCCATGCACTAATCTAAACATTTGCCATTAAAAAAAAAAACAAGACTAAGAGTTTACAGCCATGCTAGCAGCACTGTGAGGCTGTACTTAGGCATAGTGGTGGGTTGAGCGGAATGCTAAAGTAAACATGCTAATGAGCTCACAATGACAATGTTAAATATAATAATTAACAGGTATGATTTCTACCATATTCACCATTTTATTTTAACATGTTAGCATAGCAAATATTTGCTAAGCAGTAAACACTAAGTCCCGCTGAGGATGATGGGAATGTCATTAGTTTGTAATTAATTATAATATACCTGCAGAAACAGATTAAGGGGCTTGTCTGCAGAACTTTAAAGGATTTCTTGTGACCATAGACATGTCTGTACTGAAAACTGTGGAATAATATGCCACATGATAGATTTATAAATACATGTACATGATCACACGCCTAACACTATTTTTCTGAACTCATATGTCAGGCACACTCTCTTTCGAATCTCTGCTTGTTATATGAATAACCCCCCTGACCTCACACTTACTCACTCACACACACACACACACACACACACACACACAAAGACACACACACACACACACAATGGGTCTGTCAGAGAAGCATGTGTGATGAGAGATGTGTTTGTCAATAATACATCTCTCTAGTACCACAGAAGTGTCAGGTGGTGTGTCTGGTCTGCTTGTCTTTCTGCCTGCACGAGTTTGTGTCCCTGAATGCCTCCCCGCCTGACTGTCTGCCAGCAGATGAAGGGATGGATAGTTATATGGATTACTTAGATAGATGAACATTCTGTGATGGCTCTGCAGACTTTTCTTTTTCAGCTCTTTTTCTTATTCTTTACCCAACTGTCCCTCTCGGTTGTTCAGTCATAAATACAGAAAAATGTGGTACAGCAGTAGGTCAAATTATATATCATCCCTCCCCATTAGTCACTGGATCATTTTGATTCAATTAGCCACATAATCTAGCATGTAAAGGTCACCATGGGCTGGTGGGGACTGCTGTGTGTGTGTTTGTATCTTGTCAGGGTGGGTCAGCGGACTGTGTTGACAAAGCGGTGGGAAAAACTGGAAAAAAGACGGAGAGAGATGAATTGAGCACGAGAAAGCACAAAGAGACAGATAGGGTAGGAAAGAAGAAGAGGGCGGAGGGAGGGATGACATTGATGATGATGAGGTGGAGGAAGGTGTGTAGGGCGATCAGGGCAGATGACAGGAGGAAAGGGAGAGGGTGGAGGAAATGAATTTATAAAGGAAGACAGAAAAAGGGACAAGAAATATTGAGTACAGGAATATTCCGTTTTTTGCTCTTGCTTTGTTGTAATAAGCTGTTTGAAAAAGTTTGTACATAAACAGAATGAATAAACAGGCAATACATGCATATATTACTCTATACACTCACACTGCAAACTGTCATGTTAGAGTAATAAACTTTAACACTTTTCATTGAGACTTTATTAAGACTTCTTGTCCGTTTTGTACGAGGTCAGGCTACGTGTTCATGGCATGACACTCCTTGACACTGCTTCAGCGGGAAAGGGAACAAGGAAGTAAATGGTGAAAAGTACAGATGTGACAAAAATATCTGTAGATTGTTAACACATTAGCCATGTTTCCCTCACCCAGCTCTACAGGAAGTGGTCAGAGTGTATCGATCAAGATGGAGATTATTATTGATCAGGAAAGAACCCCAAAATAGAATAAAACACAAACTATTTAGTTTAAATTTCATTCAACAATTAACGGTGGAAAATCACAATTCCTAATTTCTGATAGAAACTTTATACCAAGCTAACATTGTTAGCTAACTGTACATCAGGTTACTGACTGGCATCCTGTTTTTCAACGCAGGTAGCTAATCAGTTTCTTTGCCTGTGCTTAGTTTACTTAGACTTCTGCATTGTCCCGGGCTTTTCAGCCTGGCAATCTGTTGAAAGTACCTTTTGTGCATTTTCCTTCTTTAGAATCATCATAAGCTAATACCTTATGGTAGTTGGCTAATATTGTGCACTTTCCTGGAACAACAAGGAAATGCCTGCATATGTGGCATGTTATAAATTAAAATATATTATTTTATTAAGGACCAAAAAACTGAAAGAAAAAATCCACAGATGCCTAGAGAAACCAAACATTGTGATGTTATAGTATGCATCTATTGTATGATATGATATGATATATGATGTGATGACTGTGTGCTGTTGTCAGTGGGCAGTTAGATGTTTTGTCATTGACACAGGCCAGTTGGCCCTCACAGATGGTCCCACAGACAAATGTCATGTTGGAAATGTCACTAGACACCAGTTTTTACATGGTCACTCTGCTGGCAAGCCCACACAGAGCTGGCAGAGCTCTCTCTCTCTCTCTCTCTCTCTCTCTCTCTCTCTCTCTCTCTCTCGTGTTTTGTGCACATGCTGAGAGAAATGCCAAAATCAGCGGAGTTGTTTTTTATTTGTGTGTTTGTATGTTTTCAAGCGTTCATAAGCAGATTAATCATGCCAACCTCCTTCGCTGTCTCCAATGGAGTCACAGCAAGATCCTCTCTAATGAGAAATATTCTCATTTTCCCACAAATCAAAAGCACACAGAAACACATTACCCACCTACACCCCTCCCTTCAGCACAAACATCTCATTTGCTTAATGCCCAGCAAGATGTAATTTGTGAAGCATGCTTATTCTGTTGATGAAGTGGCATTTACAATGTGTACACACGTTTTTTAATAAATGAAGGTAGTACAGAAAGTCACTCAGTGGATTGACAGAAAGAATGAAAGACTGATGTGCATTTTGAGTTATTTTATATTCACCCACACAGCTGTTTTCACTTAAGTTGCCTGATTTGACCTCTTCTCGGGCCTGTGGGTGTGTACAGGCTGTGCTTGACTGACGTCTCCCTCAGCCTCTTGCTAGTTTTATTTGCATCTTTTAGGACAGGGCAAATCATCCCCTTATCATTTGTATAAGTACATGGAGTTTAGTATACTCACATACTGCTCCTCCCTTCAGCCTGAGCAGGGTTGAACCAGACGATATTGAAAACACCTGTGTCTGTGTGCACTGGTGTTTAGTTAATTAGTTTTGATGTTAAAATACAGTGCAGGTGAGAGAATAATTATATTTATTCAAATATAATATTCTAGAAGCTTTCGTGATGTAGTTCCTACTGGCAGGGTTGGGAACTACATCAAGTAGTTGGTAAGTGTCAGTTTTAGTTTTCAGGCAGCCAGTAACATGCTAGCATTAGTCAATCAAACAGCCACCTGTGCTACTTTGTTTTCTTTGTATTGGGCCATTTTACTTGACCTGATATTTTTTTTCTCAGTATTATACAGAATTGAATTCAATAAAGGGATCCGTCAAAAGGATCAAATCGTTTATTGAAAAGACATATTTGATTTCAACTCCTGTCTCATACCTGCCTGTAAACCAGTCCTCTTTTGTGGAGCAATTTATCCTCTAACAGAGGAGGGTTAAATAAAAATGGATGGTGCAACACAGCTAAGCTACGAGCCCAGCTCTCCCCAAAAGGTCAGCACTGTCAACACATCACTAATGGTCATTGGCACCCCGGATTTGTGTGTCAAAGTTGAAAGCGTCGCTGTTTTAAATGCTTGAATGATCCGGCCTTAAAGCTGTAATTTGTTCCACTATAACAGGTGCAGCAAAGCTCAGTGAAGGAGCTGTCAATCAAACAGTTTTGAGCTGAGGCAAAATAAGTGAGAACACCTGTGTGGATGAAACCATGCATGTGCAGGTCCTTAACGTTCCTTTTAACGAAATGGATGGGTGTGAAATTTTATCACTAAAGTTTCAGCTTCATGTACTTCCTGTTTGTAGGCAGCACAGCAAACCAAGTTAACCCAGAAGTGAGTTAACAGGTCTAGTTTTAGTTAGTCAGTTGGTGTTGCTGTTGCATAATTGTTGGTGATATGCATGTGTTCATTTTGTCAGCCAGGAAGACAAAAGTGGGTTTTCATTCTGTGATGGTGATAGACATCTGCAGATGTTACACTTCGTGCTTTGTGTGTGTGTGTGTGTGTGTGTGTGTGTGTGTGTGTTTTGTAGTTTTGAATCAAAACATCCAATCTGCAGTCTACCTATTTCGGCTAAGCATTTTTGTTCCAGAGCATAGATGTGACGCAGCTCTGTGTTCCTATGCATTCATTTGAAAAATAGGCCAGTTCCCACGAGAATCCCCAACTCAGAGAGACAACTCTCTTTCTCTCCAGCCACATATTTTCCTGTCCATTTGTTCTTGTTTTCACACCCACATCTCTGCTTCTCTATTTTCTCCAACCATTCATTCTTCTCGCCTTTCGATCCTTTTCTCACTTACTTCCTGCTTTCTCGCGCTCTTCTCTATCTCTCTCTCTCTCTCTCTCTCTCTTTCTCTGTCTTAGTCTCTTACTCAACGAGTCGATCACTCACACACACATGCAACCAAGCACTCGCTCGTTCATTTGCACCCACTCACTCACTAGTTGCCCACTCGCACGCACATTTGCACTTGTTTTCTGGCTTAATGTCCCTCCATCTCTCTCAACCTTGCCTCGCAGTCGATCCTTCTCTCTGTCTCCGACTCCCTCTTAATCCATACTATTAAGTTACATAATTAGATCAGTGTTCTGTCAATACGTAGCACTCTGCTGGAGCGTTTCTGTCTTGTGACGAGTGAGACCTTCCGAGTAGTTCTCTTTTACACCCTCACACATATACAAGCTTGTCATCACACATCATTAACTGCTCCAGCAGCATCACAACCTTGTCTATAAATCAGGCAGCTTTCTTTGTTTGTTTCTCTGGAATGAAAAGAGAGGTTTTGGTAGATTTTTACATGTTTTAAGCAACTAAAACTACTTGGTTAAGGAAGGATAAAGGATCAAAATCACACATTTTGTACAACCAAACTGCCACCCTGACCTCTTTTTAAGAGCTCGGTCACATCAACGTTTAAGTCACCATAAATTTTCATCCAAATTTAGCACAAATCTTGAATTTCCAGAAAATCTGAAAAAAACATGCGAATGAATGCCCATTTCCATCCACTACTGTTATGCGAATATTAGGAGTTAGGTGCATTGAACAGTTAATGGTGCTAATTCTCCAGTGAAGTGCAATTAAAGCGTTGCAGAGGAAGAGAGTGCAATGAGATGATGTCACTAAAAGAGCGCCAGTCAAACGGACGAATGTTCACGTGCGTCATGATTTATTTAAGTCTGTTGAATTTTGCTTTTATCGATACACCAACTTTTCCACTCTCCCCCCTCATTTCTTTCGTTATAATTGCGCAAATTGAAAATGGGCATAAAAACAGTTGGATGGATGGAAATGCAGTACTAGTGTAGTACTAGTAGATCTTCTACAGTTCTACATACTTTCTACTGATGGGCAGAATGAGTCAAAGGTTATCTGTGTGCAAATGATACAATTGTATTGCAGAATGAAAAGCAACAGCAATAGAGCTTTCTTGTTTGTTTCTACTTTTACCTTTGCTACTTAGAAAGCATGGTAATTGTTTGCAATTGCTGCAAGAGATTGTATGAAGTATATGTGATTCGAAGCTAATGGGCTAAAAGATACAAAGCCACCAGTGTGGTCCTTTAAGACCACATGTTGTGTACACCCAAGAGTTATTGGCTTCCAAGACCATCCAGAAACATGTCAGTTAATGTCAACCATGAGTCAGCGACAGCCACCGGTGTGAAATGGGCTAAGAACAGCGGGGAGCAAGAGGGAGATCGAATGAAGTGAACAGATGCCTATTATCTATTTAAATCAGTTAAATGAGAAAGAGCAGTTCAGTTTCTAAGGGTTTTCTGCTGTACCTCTTCAGCGTTCAGTGGGAATGTAAAGTAGACCCTGACAGACTTATCAACCACCTCTAGAAAAAAACTGGGATTTGGTTTCAGGGGTTTGATTTATTTCACTCTTAGCTGGTGATAGGTGTAAATGACTACCTGACAAGTTAGTGACATGCAACACAAAAAACTAAAATGGATACATAAAAGTACCTGTGAAACGTGTTTCTGCGTGTGCATATTTTCTCTTCCACCTGTCACTCTCGTCACCCATTTGCTCCTTACAGCTACCACTCCTGTCTTCCTCCCGTGTTTCTTTCTCTTTCCCCTCTTTCCCTGCTGCCTCGTCACTCTCCTTTAATGTGCTGAATGGGAGGTTTGGAATCGAAGCGTGACAGGAGCGCGGATCCTTGTTTCCATTTTTAGACCGGGGTCAGGGCCAGATCACACCTTCTCATGTTTGCTTCACACAGACGCTCCGCAGGGTCTCTTATATAAAACAAAGAAGTGGGTGTGTCTGCGCGTGTGCTGTTGTCAGGAAGTTAAACACTCCGTGGAACATTTGCACAGATACATTTCACCTCCCTGAGCGTATCGTTTAATGCTGCAATCAAACCCCAGTGTGAGCGGGCCTGTAGTCAACAGTTCCCTTCTTTTCTGTGTAGATTCTCCTTCCAAGCCAAACACAGCATCAACTGAAATCATTAATTAACATGCTTCAATTACAGTGAAGAAACTAATCAGCGAAATCATCATTTCTTTCAAATCAAAACTGGATCTCGATGGATGTAGTGTGAGACCACTTCCTAAAAAAGCGCAAAGCACCAACAACCCTTTAGTTAATCTTCAGAATTGAGAGGTACAGAATGGCTGCATGATTGCAGCATTTTTCCATTTTCATCATCATCTCTTGCCATTTATGAATTCACTGCAGCACAGCAACAGTTTACTGCAGCTCTCAGAGGTCCAGGTGATTGGACCAAATCCAGTCCTGACTAACCATATTCTATTGTCAAAGACTGCATCTTAGAAGATCAAAGTGAAAAGCAAGAATGAAAAAACATATTTTCTGGACTCTCTGGAACTACCACAGAGGTCTGTTTCATTCAGGTCCTGCTTGACTTCCTTGGAGCGTTTCTTGTCACTCTGCCATGTGTGTTAATAGTTGACAAGTAGTGGGTGTTTCAGACTGAGAAGTGTTACTTTCTGTCAGGGGTGACAGCTTGAAGGAGCTGTCTGCTTCAGCACTGATATTAACAATTCGCTAAAACAAAAGTTGGGCAAGAGGTTTCACTCGTTGCCAGGTTTTGTCATTTCTTAGGCAGGAAAATTAAATTGAATCGCGGAACAAATAGTGAACACTTTCTGTACCACAATGTACGATATGTAGCCATTATAATGATGCATTCTCATCTAGGGAACCATTTCCACAAGACTACTGAGCAGCAGCACTTCTTCGTGCGTTGATCTCTTGTAGCAACACTGCAGTTCGTCTCCAGCTATTTTTCCCTTGATGCCCCGAGACGACGAACAAAAAAGCACACTCATGAGCAAAGCTCTGTGAGGAGAAACACGGAGGTAGCGCAAGCAGAAATGAAACTGCACAGTGTCATATTTTCAAAGTGTTAGCCTAGCAATTCAGTCGCCTGTTAGTAGGATGACAACGTAACACTTTTCACAGGAGATCTCGAGGGTCCAGAGGACATGAGTTATCAGAATTGAGACAGCCTCAAGTTCATCCCTGGAGCATCTGTTGGAAGCTTTTAATATTTAGCACAAGATACACCTTTTGGCGCAGTAGTGAGAAAAATGATCACTTTGCTTCTGCAGGCTGTTATTGACTGTTTTTAAGTGAGAACATAGTGTTTCTATGTGTGTGTGTGTGTTCGCATGTGCTGCAATCAGTAAAATGCAGGGCTGGAGATGGAACACAGCAGGCTGCACTGCTGAGAACAGAAATAGTGTTTTTTCTCCCGCTGCTGCTCCAAAACCAACTCATTTCTTTTGCATGTGTGTTTCTGAGTGCGTCCACGTCTGTTCAGCACACGCATTTGCTGGTAAATATCTAAGTCTGCAGATGACTAACGCCCGTCTGTAACTTTAATCAACTGCCAAAACTTGTGCCGAGCGTAGGTCAAGCTTTTAAAAACCAGAATTTCACGCCATCTCATTTCTTGCCCTGTTCTCGTTCTGTCTGACTGGATACCGTCGCATAAAAGTAAAGAGTTATTATGTAAATCCCTCAATTGAATGTCTTTGTTTTGGGCAGGAGCAAGATAACGATTCTTTTGAAGAGATGAAAAGCAGTATGCTAATTTGGAGTTGCCTGTAGAGACGCGGGGAGGCAGACAATGCTGGAGACTCTTTATTTTGCCATTTTGTTTAATGAGTATTACCTTCTTTGTATTTGCGTTGCATTCTCTAAGGGTTTTGAATCTGCCGCATGTGTTTAGATACAGCTTGTGTGCATGTGTACAAACCTCTGTGGGTTTTTTCTCTCTCATTCAAGCGCACCATTTCCATAATGACACCTTGAATAGAGTCCTTGCAGGTGTGTCTGTTTGTGTTGCCATCATATGTGTACTTATCCATGTTTTTCATGTTCACGATCGTAGTTACATCAAATCATAATTGAGTGGGAAATGGACCCCATGCAGGTGTCTGCATTGTTGACCGCTGCCTGTTCAGAGCCTCGTTGATGATGATGGGAGATAATCTGCCTACGTGGAGCAACATGGTGCCAGAGTTGCAAGTATAATTATACTGTATGAGAACGGGGGGGGAGGAAGAGCCATTGAAAGTGACTGCTGAGAGACTATTTATAGCCAATCCTAACCGTCTCTAGATGAGTGGCTGGTACTCAAGTAGAGAGGCTGTGATTGGTGGTTGAGTGGTTTGCTCTGAAGAAGAGAGGTTATGGTTGGTTTGTTGACTTGACTTGACTAATGATGTCATATATTCATTTATCAGAATATTGTTTGGAGACGTGCATTATTACTGCGAACATATTTATGTTGTAAGGATTATTGCGGTTTATTACAATTTGGATCTTATTTTTGTAAACTACTTTTGTGGGTGGATACACTTTAAATTGTATTTTATTTTATTTTATTTTTGCAGATAGATGAGAAGATCAGTGTCTGTACGCTAAATGTGAAGCTACAGCCAGTTAGCTTAGCTTAGTTTACCATTAAAGACTGTTACATAATCTCCTGTAAAACAACGTAGTGACATTTTAAAGCTTTTTTGGGGGGATTAAACAAAATAGATATAACGTGTTAATTAATGAGCTTTAGAGGTGCTGGTAGACACATTTTGTTACCTTTGGGCAGCTCACGCTAGCTGTTTTCCCCTGTTTCCAGCCTTTGTGCTAAGCTAACCAGTTGCTAGCTCCATCTACATTATAACTGTACAGACGTTAGATTGGCATTGCTCTTCTCATCTAACTGTTGGCAACAAAGTGAATAGGGGTATTTCCCAAAATGTTAAGCTATTCCTTATAATAACTTTGGTGGGTACATTATTATTATTATTTTGTCTGGTATTAAAGGCACCATTTTAAACAGGTTATAAACACAGTTACTCATTCATTTCCTTCTGTTTTTGTGTCCCACAGGTACTACAGCGCCACCATCCTGCAGATGTCAGGAGTGCGGGACGACAGGCTGGCAATCTGGCTGGCTGGACTCACCACCCTCACCAACTTCCTGTTTACCCTGCTGGGAGTGTGGCTGGTGGAGAGAGTGGGGCGCAGGAAGCTCACCTTGGGCAGTATCGTGGGTAAGTCAGTCAAAGTGTCCACATCAGGTAGTGATACCTACCGATGCTAATTGTCATTTTTACACTGATATGTACATTTTATGTGTATCATTTTTTTGACAGGTACGTGTTTGAGTTTGAGTCTGTTGGCCATCGGTTTTCTGATGTCAGCACAGCACAGTCCTCCCATCACCTTCCACCCACTAGACCCATCTATGGCCAATTCCACCTGCTCCAAATATCAGTGAGTGCATACTTCTAGTGCTCAGTTTGGTTCGAAGTAGCATTCATTAAGCTACAATGGATCCACTCCTGCTGGGAAACTGGCTCCTATGCTATGAAACAAATACCATTTCAGATCTCCCTTCATCACCATCCGTAAGGACAAAAATGGGCAGATAGCACATTTATCCCACATATCCTGATGTTAAAATCCAAATAGGATTTAAAGGTATTTATTTTATTCTCCTGCCAACCAGCTGTTCACTAGGGTTGATATTATGTGTCATTATTCACCCTTCGCCCTATTATGCAAAGGTTGAGATGAAAACAGAGGGCTAAAGCAAGACTACTATTCACCTTAGAGCACTTCTGCTCTTTGTGAAAGCACTCAATGTTTCTGCATTGTCAGAATCTCAATCCAGAGAGCAGGAAAGCACGCAGAGTGGTGGAGCGCTTCAGCGGATAAAACCCATCTAAAAGGATTTTTATGGTGAAATTATTTCAAGTTTTCACACATAAATTAAATACAGATCTCTGTATTTTGAGTTGAGGTCAAAATTAGTGCCAGCCTACAATATATATGTAGAGTCTTGGTGAAGTTAAGATTTGTGCCCTTTACCCACCAGGAAGATCAGTTCATAACAAAGTCTGTATATTTAATACGTTTCTGTGAGTTAGAAAAGGCCTGTGTCATATTATTAAAAACACATTAATTATGCATTTTGTCTGACTGATTTATTAATAACTGGATAAAACAATAATGGGTCGTCATGGAAACAATACTGTAAAGATTCTGTGTAAATATTGTTCATGTCTATATGACTTTTATAATTTACCAAACCGTAGCACTAAATCAGCTACAGTTCACTTCATTGTCTCCACTGGCAACAAAGGCCAAACACACACACACACACACACACACACAAACACACACACCCACAGAAACCTGAGTGTGTTTTCATGTAAGCTAGAGATCAGATGCCTCTATGTCCCAATTTACTCTCACTTACACAGACACAAGATGAAACTCGTGTAATGACGGTCTTTCATCATAACAACAAACAGCACCAAATGGACTCGCTGTCCAGCACCCACAGACTGTAACTCGCGCCACACACAAATACAAACAGGTAATTTGAAGAGATGAGTGCTTTTACCACACTGCAGTGGCTTCATTGAGTTCATTTTACTCCATATGAGCCCACACACGCCCTCGCTGACCACGGCAGCGTCATAGGAACACCAGAGCCACCACAGGCCTCTCACACTCACCGTGGATGGGACGTCCCATTTAAGGATGTGATCTCTTGGATATGTTAACTTTTAAATGAACAGTTAACCATCCCATAACCCCCCGCCCCCTTGGTTACTGTTGCTATTGATTTCAGAAAGAGGTAGACAAAAGCAGGATTCTAGTTTCTAGCCAGCTGAAATGTCAACAGCCGCTAGCAGATTTTATTAGTTGTGGCTAGCTAGCTAATTAAGCTAACTTAATAAAGCTAACTTAATTAGCTCCATGAGTTGGTTGAAAATGCGTCTTCGGCTGACTGTTTAATGTTTCCACCTGACCTGTTTAGTCCTGTCCTAATATGGGTAGAAATGTATAAGTATGATGGGATGTAAACCAATGAAGAGGACAGAGCTGCTAATGTATCATCCAATACCACAGAGTGGGGAAAACTGTATACAGTATACAGTGCACTCTGTCTGTGCAGCCATGGATAGGGAGAAAACTTCATAGCTTTGCTAAGACATACTTACATAATTTTGTATATTTGTCCATTATCTATAACCACTTCTCCTTAAAGGGCTGTGGGGGGCTGGAGCCGATCCCAGCTGACATTGGGCGAGCGTGTATATTTATTAAAAGACCAATAACATACACAGTTTTGCATCATAAGAATCTTAACTGAAGCTGAGCGGTTGCATATCTCCTCATCTTCTATCAGTATTTACTTTTGCTTCCCTCTGTCACTAATACATGGTTTTATTTTAGTCTACTTGACCTCAGTGTGTAATTAGAGCAAGGTGCCCTGCACACAGGGAGTCTGCAGGCTACAAAAATAGACCTCTGAAACACATCGCATGAACTTCCATCAGGCACGACAACAACAAGCCTAATGACAGCGGCATGGAAAACATAGTGTGGTCCTGTGTACATTTCATGTCAGAATTTCAAACCCTCTTCCATGTGGACTGCTAATTACATAACTGACTATCGCACATGACAAGATGTACTTGTAATAAACAAAGACGTAATAATGATGAATCCCTCTTAATTTGGATTTATCACTTCCTTTATGGGAGGAACAGTCCGTGCATTCATTCCATTTCAGTAATGAGGCTAGTTTCAATTATAGGGGGTGGATTACTGTTTTCTGTCACAGTCTCATGATGTGAAGTGGTATAAGCGGTGTGCACTAACAACACTATACTTTTAAAATATGTTTGTCAGTATTCTACAGACGTCGATGCAAAGCAAAAGATAACCCAATGAAAAGTAAAGGAATGTGACTTCAGTAGCTACCGTGCAGTGTGATCGATTGTGTTCAGCGAAATTACAGCTAATGGCTGTCGTGTCTGACTTGCAGGCTGTGCGAGCCATGCATGCTGGACCCTGGATGTGGCTTCTGTTACCGTGAGAATGGCTCGGCGCTCCTCGCCTCCTCCTGTGTGCCGGTCAATAAGGCCTCCACCGAGCAAGCGGCATGGGGCAGGTGAGTCACAGCACGCGGGGCGGGTGTGTGCGTGTGTTTAGGACGCATCAGAGGGTGGGCTCTGCTTTTTTTAAACGCAGGATCTGAATACATGTTAAGAGTTTGGGTTAAATCCAACCATTTAATCTGTCACGTTTCACCTTTTGAGATTGAGAGTGATTAACAGAAGCCAATGAGTGTGCCTCTCCCTTCCAGATGCTCCAACTCCAGCCTGATAAGAGACCACACCTACTGGGCATACAACTACTGTCCCACCTCCTACTCCTGGATGGTTTTACTGGGTCTAGTGCTCTACCTGGCTGCTTTTGCTCCAGGTGAGAGATCGAATCTGTGTTTCGTTTTTTTCTTTTCTGTCTTGAGATTCACAATATACAGTTACACTTGAAATTTCAGTGTCACTTTAATCTTTTACCATGCCAAGATGCTTTTAATAATGTTTGCTCATCTAAATTCAGGTTTCGGTCACATTGCTATGTTAAATCTAACACCAAATTCTGTGTAGTGTTAGTGTCATTTACTTTGGCGCTACAACGTTAAGATGGGAGGCTGTTTCTTGACCTTGGAAATATCCGTCTCACAACAAGGTCCATTAAGAAGCTGTTCTGGAGCTTTCAATCATCTCACACAATCTTTCTTCCTCAGCAGATGACGTTTGCCCATCCTGACTTTTCCTGAGCTGCTTAGCGTGCCTTTAGTCTTTGTTAATGTTATTTTAATGTTGAGACGATGCACACTGAAGCTTTGAATCTCCTCCCACACAGGACACAAGCCACTTTTAGGCCAAGTGTGGACTAATGTGAAATGTGCTGATCTCTCTCTCTTAGGGATGGGTCCAATGCCATGGACCATCAACTCCGAGATCTACCCTCTGTGGGCGAGGAGCACAGGGAACGCCTGCGCAGCCGGAGTCAGCTGGACCTTCAACATCCTGGTGTCTCTCACCTTCCTCCACCTGGCTCAGTACTTCACCTACTATGGTCAGTTTCTGGGCAGCAGAATTTTGAACCAATTATATTTGTCTTTATTTTTGTGGAAGAAAGAGAAGGAAAACTCTATCATGACGTTATAAACCCAGCCAGCCCAGACTAATGTTAGCCAGACTTTTAGCCAGATGACAATTACTAGCCATCAGTGCTGCCAATCAGTCCCCATCCAATTCTGTCAATCCTTGTGCAACCTCCTCTGCAGAACTTGTGTTACATGCACTCATACTTACCTTACGTGAAGACCAGCAAGGAGGTGATGGCTGACAGATACCCGGAGGTGTTGCCATCCTTATTTTCCCCCCATGCCTCCTCAGTCAATGTGTCTCAGACAGGAGGGAACTGACCTTTAGTGGAGGTGGCAATCGATCCATCAGGGGTGATTGTGGAAGCATCCTGAGATGCAGCAGGTTAATGATCAATTTGAGTCGTTCCATCGCTTCACCAGGTTTAAAAGAACCATTCACCGAGAACAAAAAAAAGCATAACGATTTCATAGAAATGGTAACGGTATTTAGCATAATGCACATTTGGTTGTAGCTTAAAATGTCATTAAGATGACACAGTGGCCAGGAAATCTCATTAAACGTCTGTCACTGTGTTTCTGCGTGAGTGTGTGTTTCTGTATAGTATTTCTGTGTAGTATTGCCTTCTCCTCTTAGCCCCGCTGTAATGCCATTTTTTGACAGGAGCATGTTACTTCAAGATTAGAGTTATTGTATGGTGGCCAGTATTCATTTGTCAGCACACCCACATCTTCCATCAGTGTTTTGTTTTTCTGTCAATGAATGAGAACAAGCAAACTTATTTATAAAAAGTGACACGGCTCTCGAAAGCCACGACAGCGCGTTTCCTGTGTTTGTGGGTGGCTGTCCTCGACAGATTTCTTTTGTTTTGTCTTCCCAGGAGCTTTTTTCCTCTACTCCGGCATGGCCTTACTGGGTTTCTTCTTCATCTATGGCTGCCTGCCGGAGACAAAAGCCCGGCGTCTGGAGGAGATTGAAGCGCTGTTTGAAAACCAGCTCTGTTCCTGCGGCGCCTCCGATTCAGACGAAGGACGGCAGGTCGAATACATCCGAGTCAAAGGGTCAAACTACCATCTATCAGACAACGACGCGTCCGACGTGGACTAGGGAGAGTCAGACTGTTGGTAACCTCCCTCTGGGTGATTACTAAAACGTTCAGAGCGGTTGGGTCTGTAATATTTTTATTTTGTGTGTGAGCTGAGGAGCCACTGGTTCTCCTCACTAAGAGGGTAAGAATCACAGTTTAAAAGTAATTTTGCTTGTATCAGTAATGCAATCGAGTTCACTTTCAATTCAGCCGATTCAGAAATCTGAATGAATCAGCGATAAGCAGGTAGCGGGAGTTTGAACGTTTTGTTTTCAACCTTGAACCTGGGTCCAGATTTAGTGTCAGTGGTCAAACATGCACCACATCTCAATAATGAAAGGCTAAAACATTGTCTTTTCCACACGTAACAGACAGTTCAGTGTCTTGTTCATGGACACAGAAAACATGACTGCTGGATGTACAAAATATAAGGGACACTTCCTCTCTTATGAATGCTGATGATGATGTACTTGATGAAAGGGGTCGCAGCTCAGTGTCAGTAAGATGTCCCTAATATTCTGTACATTTTCTGACTAAATATAATTTAAATATGATGTTGTACATAACAGTATAAAAGGTCAAACATGACACAGCCATCCTACAGCATAATGTCAGAATAAGTTTCCATTGAGAACTCCATTGTAAAAGGTACAGTAAATGTGGTCCTGAAAACCAGGTTCGCGCATCCACAAAACCTTTGACATGACGGCAGTTATGCCTTTCTATATGGAAAACATCTCAATTAAATGTTGTTTAAGCTTGTAGCATAGCATAGCACACTAATGTCAGTTCCTCATCTGATGACAGTCTTACGTTTGTGGTCGTTCTGATATTTTGTATGAAAAGCAAACACCAGAGATGTACAGCATATTGTTTAGAAAACTTGTATTGTCAGTTGGTGCCTAAACAAAACCACTCACCAATCTAGTAGCACTGGAAGGGATATACGTTCTGTTGCTATGGTTGATTTTTTAAAATTCATTCATTTAAATAATATTTTTTCTCAATCAGCTTTGCAACAAATTGCTAATTATTTTAGCACAGTCTATGTTTTCATCAGTTTCAGGCCTTCAATTGTGTTGCTTACCTGACTTAAAAATGTTTAGTTTTTAAGAGTATAGCCTCGTGTCACTAGTTTGCCAAAATCTACCCTATGAAATATTATACACCTGCATGTCATAAAGCATTGCTGGTTGGTCTCGATGGATATTTAATGTGAACGTCCGGCAAAGAAAGTGGTAGACTAAAACCATGATTTTATGATTGAGACTTGTATTTCATTCTGTCTTTAACAAGATATTAGTGCCTGTGTATTGTGAAGGTGCCTAATGGCCATTTCCTTTCAGTCCAAATCCCTTAAGTGGATGTATTATATGATCATTAGGTCTACATAGCTTTTTTTATTTGATATGTACAGATATGCATTTCGCCTGTGATGGAATATTTTTTTTATTATCATTTCATGTATTTGTTTTGTCTTCCTTCATAGCCTTATGTACAAATAGCAGAGCATATCATTGATGTGGTTCTCGTGTCAGAAGTCGAGGAGTAGGCTTTAGCGTAATTTGCCAATGTTGTTTTGTAAAATTGTAAAACTGTGTGAGGTTACACCTTGTTAATCAAATACACATAGGTTTCTGTGTAGCAAAAACAGTTTGAAAGTAGACTACGGAGTAACTTTGTGTAACAAAACAAAACAAAACAGATAAATAAGGCATTACCAAGCTGCGCTGTTACTGTGTCCAGTGAACGGCTCTCTCGTGGCAGAACATGTCAAGTGAACGAACAGTCAATCGTTTTTGGCTCGTGGGTTCTAACCCATCATGAATGAAAAAGATATAATACCTCTTTTTAATAAACTTTTCAAATAAGCTGTTTATCAAATGCTGTGGCACATTATAGTGAGTATTCGCATCAAGTATTGTGATTATTTTTGGTATTGTCAAGGTGTCACATGTACATATTGATGCCTATGGAAGTGGTTAATCAGTATACCAGGAATTAGTACCACAACACACTAAGTAAAAATAAAAAATAAGGCATATAAACACCCACATGTGAAAATGCTATAACTGTCCTTTAAACAAGTTACATTTTTCTACCTTGAGAATTGTAGAAAAGGTTCAAATGTACTAAATTGGGCTTGTTAACCTTTTCATCCGAGGGAGACTAGTTTAAAGGGGTAAAAAAACATATAAGTCAAAATGTGAAAGTATTGTTTTATAGATTAGATTTTCATTTGGTCCAGGATGAGTTCTCTTAAAACTACAGACTAGTTTTGTACTGAAAGTATTCCTCCAGATAAAACACAGAGATAAAGCTCCATGACAAAGACTGTAATTGAACTTGTGTTGACTGAATATTAAACGTGTTGTTTCAGGCTGCACCTTGTCAAGGACCATGTGGTGTTCCGCCGTTAACATCCAGTTGTGTTGACACTGTCCTTTACTACAGTGGGGACATTTAATGTGTACTTTTGGTGAAATGGTTGCAATTATTTTCAACGTGAACCATCTACGCGTTTCTACAGTTTACGACAAATTGAGTGCTGTATAGTATATTTGATTAATGTTCAAGCTGTAAATGTTTTGCTAGAGTTTATATTCTATAAGAAATAAATATCTTCATGAAATCTTAACACTTGAATATGTATATGGGGAAAGAAATAAACTTATGAGAGTAACACTTTGGGGCTTTATTCTTCATCCTAACACTTTGAACAAACACTGAATATTTGATGTGGTTAATGTGCTTAAAACATGCAAAGAACAGGCATGTTTTTTTTATTTTATTTCCTGTTGCCTTCATCCATCTGCCGCCCTTCTTTACCATCCCTCCTCCTTCCTCTGCTTGAGCAGGAGCAAAATGTCAGCTATTTCCTCAAGTGTTTCGGCCTCTCCTGAGAGCCTGTTAACTCTGGTGGCAGATATGACCTCCTCCCTCACTTCAGTCGAGAGGTCTTTCATCAGACGGCCATTTTCTTGTTGCCCTCTCTCATCTCTGCCCTCTTGGTTTTCTTTAACTATATCAGACACGAGAGCAGAAATGATGGGGATTCATGTTCGTTTCTGTCTTGGGGACCTTGCAGAATAGGAATATTAAGTTTCTCAATTTACACACATCGAGTGACAGATTCAATCATTCACTTTGATATACCTCTGCCATCAGTCCCGCTCAGAGCGCTGAGAAATGGGTTTATGGGTCTCTTTACCATCACTTTGCCACCACTGCCTGATAGGGAACCGGCCCCAGATGTCTTGTTTCTAGAGGGCGTGTGCTTCCCTCCTCTCCAGGCCTCGTCTGATGAAGGTGTGTGTGTGTTTGGCTCTGCAGTCGCAGTGTCAGTCTGCCTCCCTGTGGCTGGACGCTGTACCGACACTTCCACAGGTGGTAGGCACAAGTGGAACCCAGTGGCTTTGGTTGCGCTGTCTGCAACAAAGCTGCACTGAGTCGAGGCATCGCACGTCTCTGCTGCGAGGCTGTGGACAGTTTGAGTCCCCGCGTCTCGAGTCTCACTGGGCGTTTTCTTGCATTTGCACAGCTCCGAGGTCTGCGTTTGAGCCGGTGCTTGGAGAGATGCGAACTGGGCTTTGTTGCTTCCCATTTGCTGGCTATTACTTCCTAAGGCTTTATCTGGGCTGAGGTTTGGGTTTAGGCTGTCAGCACAACAGGCGTGGTCCACAAATGAAGAGGCAGCATGGAAACATGGTTGACAACAATCTTCATCCTACAATAGTTAACAAAGGGAAACAAATATTGCCAAACAGAACAGTGATTACTGATGTCTAACAATCTGTTAAGGGCAATCCAGTGTATCATGGGAAAAGCAATGTATCAGTGGCTCTGTGCACAGAACATTTTCCAGTGTTAAGAGTTCATGTTCAGTGATGACTACTGCTGGCAGGTGTTGACCAGAGGACTGTTTGTCTGCTAGTATCGTATGGTCCCCGACACAGTGGGGATTTATTTGATTTTTTTCCTGCAGTCACAATACCAACAGCAAGAAGGACAGCCCTCTCAGGTGTCCCTCAACTTACATCATCTGAGTCTGAACTGAGGTAACCTCCTCTACAAGAGTAACTTGGCAAATAGTCCCAGCCAGTCCCGGGGCCATTGTTGTGTTCAAGACATGCTGTGGGATTGAAAAAGAAAACATATATACATAATAAATATACACAGTCCGGCATATACACAAGAAATGGGAGCTTAATTGGAGATGTTTAAGAAACGTACAAAAGTCCATGTCAGTGCAGTTGGAGAGCTGTGAATGAAACAGAATGAACACGTCAAACATCTCATACATGCCTCTGTCAGGATTCATTAGAAGCTCTGTACAGCAGCTCGTGATGATTGGAGAACCAGGTTACGGTTTCTGAATCATCTACTTAGCGCAGATGTTTATCATTGGTTTTCTTTTAATTCAACATCAGTTCCAAACTCTACCACTTGGTGGCAATAGCAGGCTAATTTAACACACTCCAGTACTTGCTGTATGTGGCAGCTTACCTCGACTCCCATGCACTGTGAGTCAGGGACGGTTCTGGCAGGGAAGAAAGAAAACCCAACATAAAAACTAATTCAAAGCACATCACATGTCAATAATAAAGTGTTTGATTGTGTTGCTTTTAAACCCATACTGTGGTGTTGATGATTTCCCTGGTGTTTCATCTGTGACGTGGATCTTTGGTTTTCCTCCCCCGAAATGAAAAGCTGAAATCAAATGTAATTTTACCCGGAGAAAAAAACAAAGTCATCGCGATTATGTAAAAGTTTCAAGCAGTATTCACCTCCTCCTTCACGTCCTTCAGTACTGAAGCCCCTAAAGACATCTTTCTCAAACTGCTGCTCAGCTTCTGACTGGCTGACAGTGAAATCCAACATCCCCTCCCTGACGCCTGGTTGGTTGGCAGAGAAGGTGACCTCGTGTCTTGCATGCTCCCTGGCCTCTGTGTTGCTGTGATAAAACACACATGGTGTGTGAGTGGTTACAAAAGGACCAGTTCATTCAAGGGCAGAAAAGAATCCATCAGTTTTTTCAAGTGTTGTTCTCACTCTGGCTCTGGACTTCCAAACAGGACCTGGGCTCCTGGGGGTGTCTCCAGGTGGTAGAGGGGTGGGTTTGATCCACAGGACCAGGGGATACTGTCTGACATGCCTCTGGGCTGGGAGAACGGCTGAAACTAGCCAAATGAATTCAGACTGGATATTAAGAGTAGCATCATATCTGGAAAGATGCTGTCAAAAGTAAGGCCCATGTCTGTGTAATAACTGCAACAGTAACCTTGTAATTTTATATATATATATATATTTTTTTTTCTTTCTTTCTCTTTTCACTACCTGCACCAGCCCTGATTTGTCCCAGGGTGGAGGGGGGCGGTGGAGAGGTAGCTGTGCCTCCGTCTGGCTTCTCCGCTGCAGGGGGAATATTCCTGAGGAGAATTTGATTTGGCCTAAATTGACTGATCGTATAAGAAAATACTCACGCACAGTTACCATTGTGTCGTTCAATTCACGAGGGTTTGCTCTATAAACTACTTTGCAACACCACCTTGGCCCGAGGAAGCTGATGAGGTGGAGGAGAAGGGGCTGAGGGTGTCAGTTATGAGTGGCAGGTAGTCAGATGCGCTGTTGTCTGAGAAGGTTGACTCCAGCACTGGCGACAACTAGTGGACAGAACAGCAAGTGGCTTACCAACATATGTTCATGTTCAGCAAATGTTCCTGAGGTAAGAAATGTTTGTTTTTTCAAAAGTACAATATGAATAGAGACTAACCTGCCGACACTTGAACCCTTGTGGAATAACATGCTTTCTCTTTTTTTCACCTTGAACACTAGACATTTACACATAACATTATTAATCTTATATTATTCAGTATTAATTAGGAGTGCATGACACTGATTTTATATAACTTATTGGACCTTTAATTCATAGGCATGGGGTTGGACTCAGCACTTCAATACCATTTAAAGGAGTGAATTTAAACTTTCTACTTGCAAAAACAAACAAACATGCAGTTTGGAAAAATCTATTTGATTATCTCAACAGCTACAATATTATCAATATTCTGGTTGTGACTGTAGGTGGCTTTTGTCAAAGCCCACTCCAGCTCTACCTGTACTGAGGTATGCTTTCAACCAGACTCAGCTGGGATGGAGAGCAGGGGCTCATTGGGAGTACGAGGGGCTCGTTCCTCTTTTGCTTCGATGCCTCTTTATAGCTGCCAAGAAATGCCACTTTAGGAGGATCTGGAAAGCACAGACAGTTTACTTACAGAGGGACTGATAAACATCAGCACTGATGGATAGACAAGTCTGTGATCTTATATATATATATATATTGATGGATAGACATGTCTGTGGTCATATATAAATACATATATATAAGCCACAGAACATTCCTATTTGGAAAATAGTGTTATGTGATGTTTTACTATTTGCAAAATATGTAATTTTAATGTGTTGTACATTTAGAGTCTGATATATCTCACACATTTCATTTATTTAAAGTAGTGGGTAAAGATAGTATAAGGGCGGGTGTTACCCTTCAATATTGTCCTGGACTGATTTTTCCCTTTCAGCTTCTTTCGTTGGATTCTTTTTATCTTATTTTACCATAACTGTTGACTTGGAATGTGCCTGAGCAAGCTGTTATTTCTCACCTTTATTTTCTTTCTTAGCAGCAATCTGGTTGACGATGAACAAAGTCACCAGGTCCATACTACCAGAACTGGTGCCGCGAGGGGATGCTGGCAGAGCAATTCCCAAGGTTTTCAATTTTTGTTGCGTTTTTCTCTTTTCGAAGAACTCCTGGGAAATATAGCGACACCAGACCATTTAGCTAGACATGTGCAAAGACGACTACAGCTATTACATGTCTTGTAAAATCACGGAAATTGTATTTAGCTGTCTCACCCTCTGCCGTTTTGCGTCATTCTTCATCACTAATCGGTTCCTGCAACGAGAGTCGGTACAACGTTAACGTCATCTAGCGTAGCTAACGTTTAAAGGCTAACAATAACGTTAGCACGTCGGCTATTAACCAAAACATTATCCCCTCTTACCTTGAACCCCCGACCCAGTTCATTTTAAACGGCTGTAACTTTCAGACAAGCAATAGGAACTTTATTGCAGTGAGTGTGAAAACGACAAAGCTGTAACGCTAACTAATGTAAGTGTGTATGTTCAGTGTACAGTAGCTTCATTTTTTTGCTAGGTGGCTAACTAACGTTAACTAACAGCCGTCGTTTAAAGTATGTAAAGTTGCGCGAGGAACAACCGCAATCCTCTCACGCGCCCCTCAGAAATGTTCGTAAACGCGTATACATTTATTTTAACCCCTTGTGTAAAAGCTGTCAGCGGTTAATTTTGCTTCCAACTATACTTTCCCCGTGATATAATATTACTGTCTGACATATTTCTTCTTAAAACGAAATTACAAGTAAAATACCATAAAATACAGTGGAACTAATTTGTTCCGTCTATCACGCAAACGATCGTGTTTTGCCGGGGGGGGCGCGACCAATGAAAAGAGACACTGCAAAAGTATAGGGCGGATATAAGTGGTCAAGGTAGCGGAAAGCATTAACGGAAACATCTACAATAAACCAGGAAGTTGAAGGCAAATTGACTTTAAAAAATAAAACCTCAAACTTCACGACACACTTTATATAATTGCAGTACACGGGAAGTTGACCTTGAGGTTTTATTTTGAAATCTACAACCAGAAGTACAGTTCATGCCGGTTGTCCTACTTGACACTGAGGAGAAAAAAAGAGCAGGATGTAGCGGTTCATCTATAGGGCTCGCTTCACATCAATCCAACCACCAGAAGTCTCTTTCTCTCTCTTTATGTCGACGCGGTGAGTGGGGTCTGGGGGATGGGTGTTGTGAGGATTGTCAGCAGAGACGACTAACGTTTGAAAAATGTCCAACATCCTCGATGCGGCGTCCAAAGTGAAATGGGACCGCACGGCTGCGGCGAAGCGAGCCGTGTTTCTTGCGGCTGCTGCTTATGGTGTCAAAACACTGTACCCCATCATCTGCAAGCGGCTCGGCAAAAACAAAGATCCCAGGAACAATCGCCGAGCTTCAAAGGCGGAAAACGGTTCCACTTGTTTGGTAAAGACGCCGATAGATTTTGCGGATCACTCGAAGGCGTCCCCGGGGGTAAATGCAGAATTTTTCAAGCAGATCCTCGAACTTGGGAAAATCCTTTTCCCCAAACTCGTGTCTAAAGAGCTCGGGTTGCTCTCCTTGCACTCCGTGGCGCTGGTATCCAGGACGTTTCTGTCTATTTACGTGGCCAGCTTGGACGGCAAGATTGTCAAAACCATCGTAGAGAAGAAACCCAAGAGCTTCATCATCCAGCTGATCAAATGGCTCCTCATTGCCATCCCGGCCACGTTCGTCAACAGCGCCATCCGGTACCTGGAGTGCAAACTGGCCCTGGCCTTCCGCACCCGGCTGGTGAACCATGCCTACCGGACCTACTTCACTGATCAGACCTACTATAAAGTCAGCAACATGGACGGGAGGCTCGCCAACCCGGACCAGTCTCTCACCGAGGACGTGATGATGTTTTCCCAGTCGGTGGCCCATCTCTACTCTAACCTCACCAAGCCTATACTGGACGTGATGCTAACCTCCTACACGCTGATACAGACCGCCAGGTCCAGGGGGGCCAACGCCACCGGGCCGACCCTGCTGGCCGGGCTGGTGGTCTTTGCCACTGCAAAGGTCCTGCGTGCCTGCTCGCCCAGATTTGGCAAGCTGGTGGCCGAGGAGGCTCACAGGAAAGGCTACCTGCGCTATGTGCACTCCAGGATCATTGCAAATGCTGAAGAAATAGCTTTCTACAGGGGACACAAGGTATGCAGGGCGGGGTGATGGCACATATACAATATAGAGGTTGAATTTATTGTGACAATAATGACATATTAAATTGGTGGGTAACTATAACCTCCAGTTGTGATGCAACCACAAAAGTAAAGCCATATTCTCCATTGAAGGATCATTATGAGACCATGTGCTACTAAGTTTATCAGTAATGTCCCTCATTACACCTACAGAGATGAGTTTACTGTGCCAGACAAATATGAACATTTAACACTTAGTTTAGTTTTCTTCACCCTCCATTCTAACCTTGGTGTTACTATAGATGAAACCCGGTTATAAGCAACATGAGACACTTTAGATCATCTTGATTAACATGCAATAACAGTGTTAATATAGTGTCATAACGTGTAATCAGACTGATGATTCACATTCAAGATAAGTTTAATCGAATGATCCATCACACAAAAATGCAGCACCATGGAGCAAAGCGTTGTGATATGCGCTGTCCTTTGCAGGTGGAGATGCGTCAGCTGCAGAAGTGCTACCGGGCTCTGGCGGACCAGATGAACCTGATCCTATCCAAGCGTCTCTGGTACATCATGATCGAGCAGTTCCTCATGAAGTACGTGTGGAGCAGCAGCGGGCTCGTCATGGTGGCCGTGCCGATCATCACAGCTACCGGCTTCGCTGACAACAGTAAGGTGGCCCTCGAGGAGCCCCAGACCTGTTCTTTTCCAAAACTCCCAATTTTTAAAAAGTTTTGTCCCAGGGATCCCTGTTTTGTCTGATTGTATTTGATAGTGTCAGGAGTGTAGTGAATCTTTGTGTGCCACTGTTGTAGTTGCGTGTTTCATTCTGTGGTGTAAGCACATTTCAGCCTGCACAAGAGGATCATTTGCATCTTCAAACCAGCAGCAGCTTCCTCCTCCTCAAGCAGGGGCTCCTCATTAGCATGTGTGAAAACAGCAGCTGCCTCACACACCTCCTCAATGACATTTCAGTCGCATCAAAAGTAATGCTATAACTGAGTCCTTTTGTTTGATAGTCCTCCTGACTACAGTGATAATGGTCTATTGTCATTCCTGATATTTAAATAGCTTATTTCCATGGAATTCTAATTCTCGCAGGTACAAGTATGAGAATATATTGTCAACAGGCTCACGGGACAGAGACGCGGACTTTCAGTCGGAGCTAAGGAGCAAGTTTGATCAGTTTTGTTGCTTAGATAAACACGTCTGGAGTATCACATGTTCTTAAAGGAGCTGTCTCGCTCCCTCTCCCTGTCTCTTGTGTCTCTTCCCGCCCTCTAGAAACAGCAGACGGGCAGACGCACGTGATGGTGAGCGAGAGGACGGAGGCTTTCACCACCGCCCGCAACCTCTTGGCCTCAGGAGCGGACGCTATCGAAAGGATCATGTCCTCCTACAAAGAGGTGAGGACGCCACGTGCTGACACGTATCTCGCTTCCCTGGAGTGCAGTATGTCTTTCCTTGCCCCGTCTTTTCCCCAGTTTTCACTCGATTTACACTGGCTACGAAACAAACTACGTATTGTCCACAGTGGTATTAGGAGTCATTCACAAAAAACATTTCACAAGAACGATTTCTGAGTGATGTTGCCCGCACGAGAAACAACAAACTTCTGCGACACCACCACCTACTGATCACACTCATCCAATTCAGATTTATAAGCCTTTTACTATGACGCTCAGCCTTTAAATGTAGCTGTTCTATAAACTATGAAGGACGTGTCCCTCCCATGTGCCTTAATAACACTTGTTTGGAGCTGAAAACAATCATTGGATTCATCGATTTGTTGATTGGCAGGCATTAAAGGAATACTTTAATAATCAGCTAATCAGTTATGTCATTGTACAGCTTCCAGCTTCTTTAATGTGAACAATTGCTACCTTTCTCTGTTTTGTAACACTGTAAACGGATGCAATGGGAACTTTTTTGGATTTTTTGACATTTAATAGGCCAAACGCTTAACCGATGAATCAAGGAATCATTCGTCAGATTAAACAACGAGACCAATCATTCGTTGCGGCCCTTTATCCAGTAGTTGCTAAACTTAACACTAAACTGCCTCACTTCTGACAATTGTAACTTATTTGCGAGTGTGACGTGTTTAATACGTTCCATGCTAGGATTTCTGGGTTTCAGAGTCAGTTTTAGCTCAGATGAAGAGATCTTTTGTTCTTATTTAAGCATATAAGTAGCTTATTTCTTAGTCAGATTGTATTGCTATTCTTCAAGTGCCTGTGTGCTATCACAGTGTTCATGCTAAGATGTTTTAGTTTTAGATATCTGTGACGGAGTGGTCGAACAGACGGGTGAGTGCTCCCCTGCACAGGTTGACCGAATGATTGACAGATGCGCGCTGTACATTATGTCCGTCGCTCTCTGCTTTCCCCATGTGAACATACAGGAGTTTATCTGAGTCCTGACTGGATAAAAGCAAAGAAAGAAATCACTGAATGAAAGGCACCATTCATCGAGGGCCAAGTCCCTGATCTCTCGTTGCATTTTAATCCCCCCCAAAAAATAGCAAGACCCATTCATGCATTCTCTCTCTCAGGCTCCATTATGAGGTCCATAAGAGGATTTGGCTGCAGCACATTTGTGCTGACACTGTATTGCAGCACAGCCGGTTTGTACTTTTGATCATATAGCATGTCGTGTCTGTCTGCGTGTGTGACTTGTCTGGGAACACGTTTTTCTTTGCAGCATGTTCTTGTGGAGAAGACGAGGAATTGCAACTCTTGCGAGCTGGTTTTTGTCTTGTTTCCTTAAGCGTGAGTCACTCCTTCTCAGAAAACGTACCGTTTTACCACTTCACTCACCCAGCGAGTGACAGAGTGTGGACACACACAAGCCAGATTTTTTACAAATACACAGCAGGCTCAAACCGCTATGACATTTTAGAAAACGTGAGTCAGGTCCAAGTTAATTCTTTTATTTCAGTAACATGCAAATCTGTGACAGCGCATATTGTCCTTAATCAAAAACACTACCCTACGGGTTGCAGGTTTTAGCATGCATTTATCTCTGTGGTCTGTTGTTAGATGTGCAGCAGCAAGCCCCTGCGTGCAATACCAAGAGAGGTGGAAGTGTGTGTGTTTGTGCAATTTAACAGGCACATTCCTCAGGCAGTATGCCCTGCTCACGCCTCCAAACACTCTGCCTATTTCATATGACAGTGTACAGTGTGTTTTTGTGTTTATTGTGTGTGTGTGTGTGTGTGTGTGAGTGGTCAGATGGCCCTATGGCACGTCCCAGCTCGTGTTAGTTTGTTACTCATCTTGTAGACTCGACTTTGTTTATTTTCCTTTTCTTTCTTTTTTCTTTTTTTACAGCTTCAAAAGTTGTCTTTGAAATGTAACAATTTATGTTGTATGATATAGTAAAGTGTTTTCTGCCCACGCAATTGCAAAGTGGGTCTCAAAGTCCAATATTTATCTAGAGACCTTGTACAATTTCTTCATCATCAACACTTATGCTGCAAAAGCTGCTTGGAGGACATTTTTAGGACTACTTTCTAAGGAGATCAATTTGATAAGTTTGGAAGGAAGTATCTTTTGTACAAACTTCACACATGGGAGAAATAGTTAAAAACTCAATTTCCAAAATGGCACAATGTATAGTAGCAATATCAGAGGAGGTTCCAGTTATTATATTTTCCAAATCAGTAATTCATCTGAGAAATGTCAGATTTGATGATTTGAACATGACTGGGTGACGTTTGTCCTTTAATTTGTGTTAGACTGCCTCAGATCTAATCATGGGGAAAGAATTGAACACAGAAACCCTTTTACAGGCTTTAATTCCTCAAGATTGAATCTACTGCCACTCTGTATGTCACTGTAGGTCAGCCAGCAGTGAATCCTGGTGTTGTGTGTGTGTGTGTGTGTCTATTGGCTGCCCAGAGCTCCTTCCCTCAGGGCTTAGCCTAGCTGTGAATAATCCTCCATCTGTTGATCTCTCAGTCCTCACTTCTGCATCCTCAAATGAGGAAGGACACATGTGTTTTGGTTTCTTCCTTCTTTGAGTCTAGTCACATCTCTGAAGCCCCACATGGTGTCCATGAATTCTCAGAATCTGTGTTTGTTGTTTAATATAATCAAGCTGTGTCAACAGCCTGCATTGTCTCGCTGCAGGGTGCAGCTGTAAAGCCAAAGCAGGAGGGTGATTTCTCTCTTGGTTTTATCCTCAGTATAACTCTTTCATAATTCTTGAATGAAGAACACCCTCCAGTTGCTTATAAAGATGTGTGACTTTTATATCTTAATTCATTGTGTGTTTATCATTTGTTAACATCGTTGTGTGCAATTAAAATGATTACAATTGCTTCTCTTCATCTTTTAAATTCAATTAAGGATTTTCCTTTATATTTGAATATATTCTTTTATGAACTTTTTCATTCACACATCTCTCATCACACGTTATGTACAGCAGGTTTTTCAGATCCGTGCGGGTGTGAATGTGTGTGCTCACTCTACACACTGTAAACAAACACAGAACACTGACATCATCACTGATCCAAGAGTATCAGTAGAAAGAAATCCAGTCCTAACAACATATCCACAGCGGCAGCCGCAGTATTTGCATAAACACTGTTACGTTGCTGCACACACACACAAAATCTAATGCAGTGGTTACCAGCCTGTGTTTATTTCATTTATCTATTATGTTTAGCTATTGTAACCATTTCAGCTGCTCATTCTTTAATTTAGCTATCTACTTCAACCATTTTTTTCATTACTTTTAGCTAACTGTTTTGTCCATTTATGCATTACTTTTAGCTAATTTTTTCAACCAGTTCCCTGTTTCTTTTAGCTAACTATTTCCATTTATCCAATACTTTCAGCTGTCAGTTTAGACCTCTCTGCTAGCTTGCTAAAAAGTTTTCACACACTATCGCAACACGTAGTGTTCAAGTACACTTTGATGAGAACAGGTAAATACTACTGAGAAATCATCAAATGCAGGTGTTGCAACTGTCACAAGTTAGCTGATGACAAACGCAGAGGATCATTTTAGCCGGCTAACATCATGCTAGCCTGGATTATTCAAGCCACACTGCAGAATAACGGTGACGCTTCAACAGAAGATAAAAACCTCTAAAAACACGCTTTATGGCCATGTATCAGCACATGGCCGTGACCTGTAGCAGAATCTGATCCTCTCTTGGGTCACGCTAACATTCCCAGGACCGTACTGAATAATGACCTTTGATCCTTCTGTGTTTGATCCTTCAGGTCACCGAGCTGGCAGGCTACACCGCACGTGTGCACAACATGTTTGTGGTGTTTGAGGACGTCCAAAGGGGTGTTTACAAGCGCTCCTCTCTCTCAGCCACAACAGGAGCAGAGAAGAAGAGCAAGCCTGAGATGCACATCGATGGACCACTGGAGATAAAGGGTAGGCCTGTTCTGCTGTACGCACGCACTCACACCCCCTTCTGTATTAAGACAAACTGTAAGAGAAAAAACAAGTAGTCACCAGCTTAAATGGCCAGTTGCAAACTCCACACGCTTGGTTACTGTTGCTATGTTGCGCAAACTTTTACCACTTCTGCTGAGCATGGAGGAAGTCTGTGACTTTGGTTGGTTAGTCCCACTTTAACAACCTCAAGTCAGTAAGCAGTATTCCATCCATTTATTTTCAAACCACTCTGTCCACAATCTTTCCTCGGACTATTTAAAGTCTTTCTTTGATTTCTTGTAGTCATGTTATCTCTTACCAGAGTTTTTATGCCCTTATCTGTGTCTTCTTGCACAAGTAGAATACGTTCCTAGATTACCAACATGATATTACATGTACTGTGGCAAAGTCAAAGGTTGGAACCATTGCATAAACACGCTTACGTAAACATCCATTGGACCCAAGGATGAATCTCCTGATGGAGAACACTGTTAAGCTAAAAGATAAGTGAAGTGGTAAAGATTATTTTAACCCCATAATTCCTACAACCTAGGCATTATCTCATCCATACCCATGCTTAAGTCTCAACAGTCTAATCCTCTATTTCTTCATCATTTATTCTTTCATTCTATTTGTCTCTCATTTGTCTCTACAGGTGACGTAATAGACGTGGACAAGGGCATCGTGTGTGAGAATGTCCCAATTATTACCCCGAATGGGGACGTAGTAGTGTCTTGCCTGAACTTTAAGGTGAGACAGCTCGGCTCTATTCTCTTCGCATCCTCCGTGTTCTTCCATTTTGACTTTACTGTGTAGCTCCTCTGTGCTGTAGTCTTTTGGTAGAAATGGGCTAACATATGAAAAAGCACCAGAATGGTCATTGAATCTCTATTCCAGGACCAAACTTCGCTTGATATTTCCCAATAATATATTTGCAAGCGAACCATGAACCATGCTTCCCCATCAGACTCCCTGAGGGTTTTGCTTTTTGTCTGTGTGGCGTTAATTAGCATTAATGAAGAATCCTCTGTGGTCTCATTATGAAACAACATTTGGGTGTCAAAGTGTTGCTCCCCTCAGGCTGTTGGCCACTGTATAATGAGCTGGAGAGGATAATATGGAGCTTAAAATTATAAATCATTGCTGACGAACGAGTCACTTTTTGAACATTTCAGATGTAATTAAGACACTAAAGCCCCTTCCTATTTACATACAGCACACTGTGCCCCCTCTTGATCTTCGTCTTGGATTTTTCAGTTCCTCAAAGCTGGCTTTAAACTTTGGAACAGTTGTCAGAGCAACAGGTCTTTGAGCTCAACCCTGCAAGAGTGCAGGTTAATCCACAGTTAGCTGGATCACGACAAAGATTTTTAAAGGAGAACCTCAGAAAGGTTCCTTTTTCTGAGAGGCACCAGAAGAAACGTCAGTATAAAATTGCTTTTAGGTGAGAACAGGCAAATACTACTCAAAATGAGTTGTTGTAATTATTACAAGTTAGCTGATGGAGAATTAAGAGATCATTTTAGCTGGCTAACATGATGTTAGCCTGGATTATTCAATCAGGTAGTCACGCTGTAGAATAATGAAGCTTCAACAGAAAATCAAAACCTTTAATTAAAAAAGAATAAACAGCACTAGCAGCTCATGCTCACAGACCTCAGTCAAGACTGCACCAAGCCCTGGTTTTAAGCTCTGATTAGAGGTCAATACCCTGCTGACATTGAGTGGGTAGATAGCAGGGAAATCGCTTGACATTGCACTTACGCCCACAAGTGTAATCCTATATAGAGCTATCATACACCAGATGTTCAGCTGCTCCTTCCTTTTCTCATAGTGTAAATATGCATATAAGTCCTAGTGAGATGCTTTCATACTCTTCCACATGATATTTATACTACTTTTACTTCCCAATCACTACTTTTACTTATCAAGAACCAGTAGGTCGACAGAACAGTGTTCAGGACTGTTTACAGTTTAACCTGCTTCTTCACCTTTGTCTGGTTAATAGTTCAGATGGATAATGTATCCATTATCTAGGGAAATATATGGGCAGCTACTTTACTTTGGTGCAATTGGCTGACAAGGAATTATAGGTATATTATAGGTGAGGTAATATTTCATGTAATATTCCAAACTACTACGGTGTAGAATCATTTTTATGAGAAATGTTGGTCCAGATTTTTCATAATTGTGGTTCATTTTTCAACAATTATTCCTTGTTTTTCTTGTTGTTGTTTTTTTTTTACATTGTTGCTTCTTTTTTTATTTTGTTTGCTTCTGTACATCAAGAAACAGACATCAGTCTATGCCATGCTGCTGCTCTGTTAGCCCGTTAGCTGCAGGCAAACCGGAGGCATTTAGTGACAGTTTGATCTTGCTTCCAGCCGGAGCTCCGAGACCTAAAATCAAAAAGCAACAATCTCTGCATAATTTGTCCCTCTCTTTCTGTGTTGGACTTTTCAGATCTCCTGTGTGTGCATGTTAAATAGTTATGTGCCGTCCATCAAACGCTACACGGCTGTGATGCCTTCCTATCTCCCCAGGGCTTTATATCTTAATGACATTTTGTAATTATACTGAGGACTGACCTGGCTTAAGGGGGATTAATACATTCTTTTTTCATTTCAGGTAGAAGAGAGCATGCACCTATTGATCACAGGGCCCAACGGCTGCGGGAAAAGCTCTCTGTTCAGGATCCTCAGCGGCTTGTGGCCTGTCTACAGCGGCCGGCTACACAAGCCCTCTCCTAAACACATGTTCTACATCCCTCAGAGGTATACACACAAACAACACACACATTACTTATTCTAATGTCCCACAGCAGTGAGTTGTACTGAAACGAGGGTTTGATTATTCTTCTGGACTGGTGAACCCTACCAGTAATCTAATCCATTGTAACAGAACCTGTGTGTGTGTGTGTCAGTGTGGCTGAAAAAGAGAAACCAGAGCTCTGGCCACAGTGAAATATTTACCACCCAGACAAGGCTTCAAGTACTTTCAGTTACAATCATTTCTTTATTATACTTCTCTTGGTATTGCAGTCATTTGATAGTAAGTTGCGTATCATCAGCATGAATGAGCATTGATACCACAATCAGCCATGAGTCCCCACAGTGCATTTGTTGCTCCGGTGATGGTGGTAAGAATTATTCAGAGCGTCACTACTGACTTTTTAGGAATAAACAGCACCTGATATTTAAGTGGCCCTTAAGGCTGATAATAATATAATAATAATAATAATAATAATAATATTAAATATATCACTTTAATCTCTGGAAAGTGTTGATGGGCATTTTTGACTACGCTGTCATTTTATAGACATTATTCGAGACAATAACCCGCAGATGAATCGATAGTGAAAGTAACTGCTGCAGCTTTAAAATTCCAGTGACAGTAAGGAAGAGTTATAAACTAGCATCGGAGTTAAACATCAACTGAAGACACGTGCACGATTGTGGTGTCAATGCTCTCAACTCTTAACAGGTAAGACGCCCAATTGACCCTCCACTAAGGTAGCAGGACTGCGGCCCCTTGAACTGAACGGAGGTGAAGTGAACCAGTCTAAAACAAAACACTTTAGATGTAGTCATGCCTAGGGCTGCGTAGAGGCTTAGAGACTCCCCCCTGCAGAGCAATTAATATTTTATACACAAGATGAGACAGCTGTAACAGAATCCACTGCACTGTGTAGATACAACAGAAGAGTAATGGGTGTCTTTCCCTTTTAGCATGTGTTCTTTAAGTGTGTAAGAGATGTGCTCCTTTGTGCACACACACCCTCTTTGTCAGCTCGTTCTTTTCTTTAGCGTCCGGAGCACTTAATGCAATGAGGGGTTAACAAAGAAACACTTCATGGATAAAGTGTGTGTGTGTGTGTGTGTGTGTGTGTGTGTGTGTGTGTGTGTGTGTGTGTGTGTGTGTGTGTGTGT